>LZPO01017977.1:39360-52743 GCA_001675575.1 Neotoma lepida | reverse complement strand
CATATATCATTTAACAAGAGCTAATGACTAGCACTAAAAGGTACAATATTTTTATAGGTCATTAGAATGGTCATTTGTCTACTGCAATTTAAACTACAATATACTAAATAAAATGATAAATAGTTTTTGATAGGTGCCATATATTTATTTACCTAAGCAATCAAAAATGAAAGGTCAAATTTTNTTTAATTCTAGAAAGATGTTCAGATAATATGTAAGAAAATATTTCCAAAGCTAGAATTGAATTTAGGGTAAACGGCCCTATAAAGTCATTTTAGAGATGAAACAAATAATGCCCAGAGAGATGAAGTAAGTTAATTGAAATTACATATCTTTAAATTAAAATATTATGGTATGGATTTCTAAGTATTACTTCATTCCATTTGTCACTAATTTTTACATCAAAATAAATACAGAATTAAGCTTCTTGCCTTCTCCTCATGTCTCATCAGTCATTGTTTGTGAATGTTTTCCATTCACAGAGCCTGGCCACTAGAAAAGAAGCTTGGACGTAAGTCACTAGAAATATTCAAGCCCTTCCAAATGTGTATGTGGGGNTTGGATTTTTACAAAGATCCCTGAAAACATAATCTTTTTAGGGACCCAATAAAAGAACTATGTAGTGGAAAATTGCTCTGGAATACATGCCTCTTCTAAAGTACCCACCAAACACTATTTAATGACACTCACTTTAGCTTGAACTTTGACATCTGACCCATTAGACTGGGCTACATGACAAACTGGTGCTTTCCATTCTCTTGCCTCTAATGAATTCCTACTTCCATTTCCAGACAGTGTTTCATCCGGTTATGTCGAGAAGATGGTTGAGCAATGGAGAGCAGCTAGGTTACCCAGAGGGACAACAGAATCAATTNGAGATGAGTGCTCACTGTTCAGAAAATACATTTGTGGATGTCAGGAAAGCTTTCTTGAGAAAGCACTGTATTGGAAAGGACTTAGGTGACTATAAATTCCTTCAGGAGAGTGCTCTTGTCTGGAAGCAAGTATATTATATGCCATAAAAATTAAGATAAGTGTGTGTAGGTGTCTGTGTGTTTGTGTGTCTGTGCATGTGTGTATTCATTAGCATAACTGATAGAGAGACAGAGAAAGGGTTAGCTTTGTCCCTTGAATAGTATAGTTTTGGATCTCAAACACGGAGTATCTCCTAAGTTTCCTGTTCTATATTTTGTTTCATAAAATTTTAGCTGAATAAATATAATTATATACATAATAAACACACACACACACACACACATACACACACACATACACCACACTCCTCTCCTCCCCTCACTTCTACAGTGGCAGGTATCAATTGGGACCTTCTGAGGGCTTGAAACTTCCCTTCCACAGTCTTGGATGGAACAAATCTTTCTGCAGGAAAAGTCGAGGTGTTTTATTAAGAGCATAATGTAATCAGAGGGCCATGTTCTATTCACTTTCATTTACCATGGCTTTGCTTCTACTACTGTCCTTAGAATCTCTGAACATTGTACTTAAGCTTGGAACACATATTGAAAGCTCTTATCTCCCTGTCCAAAATGCTTTTTGGTTTTTCTACAGATGACATTTATTCCAAGTACTCAGCTCTTCAAAATTTAAATGATGAATATGTCCTGAATGGCTGCATGTAACTTTTAACAAATATCTAATGTTAAGGAGGAAAAAAAAGTTTCTAAAGACTTCTGAAAATAAATTGAACAACACCCAAATTTTGCTTTACTTTTTAAAATTAAAGCATAATTACCTCATTTCCTCTCTTCCAGTTCCTCCTGCTAATCCTCCAATGTCTCCTCTTAATTCCCTCTCAAATGCATGGCTCTTCTTCAGTGTTTATACTTGCACACACTCAAGCACACACACATACATATGCATATACGTATACACACAGAGAGATGAATAATTACATAATAAAATCTACATATTCCTTTATTGTTAATTGTGAGTATATAATTTCAGCACTGACTAGTTGGTATTGCATAATCAATTGGGAATTTTCCCCAAAGAAGACCATTTTCCTCCTCTCTCAGCATTCCTTAGTTGCTTGTAGTTCTTTGTTTACAGGGTGTTTGNTGTGGAATAATCCTTCAGTACTCTGTGTGAATATATGTCGCTATGATTGGTTTAATAAATGAGCTGACTGGCCAATAGCTGAACAGGATGAAGTTAGGTGGGACAGACAAACTGAGAATGATGGCATGGGGAAGGGTGGAGTCAGAGGAGTCACCAGCCAGACAGAGAATAACTGAGACACACAAAATGGGATAGAGGTAAAAGCCAGGAGTGTTGCGGCAGCACACAGATTAATAGAAATGGGTTAAGTTGTAAGANCCAGTTAGTAACAAGCCTGGGCTATTGGTTGAGCATTTATAATTGACATAAGCCTCTGAGTGATTATTTGAGAGTGGCTATGGGACAGGAAAACTCTGCNTATATATGGTGGCTCAATGTAGGGCAGGAATTTCCACATAAGACCTAAAAAAGCTTAAAAAGGGATTCTAAACACACAAAAACAGAGTTAAGCACTGCTTCTTGGTTCCCATCCTTTCTCTAGTAGGCTCTGTTTGCTGGTGGTAAGCAGAGGCATGGCTCCTTTAAGAAGGGCTTCCTGGTTCATGCTGGCAGCTCTTTTGGGAGGTCCTACTACTGAGCATTTGAATGGGTTTATGGGGAACAGGCTGCATGCTACTTGGTGGCAGCATGGACCAACAGCTTCCCAGAGTTGGAGCAGTAAACATGACTGGTACCTCTGCCATGAAGTTAGGCTCTTGGGAAGCCAAGCGGGGTGCAGTCAACCAAAAGCTGCTACTTTGGTCCTGGCCTTGCCACTTAGCAATTTAAAGATTCATGTGGTCAGGAAAAGATAGAGATATGCAGTAAAGACAGATTTGGATTAAAAAAAAATAAAAACCAAAATAAGCCTCTAAACAGATTACAGTGTGTTTAAAAATACACACAGGCTTGGGAGAGAGAAAAGAAAGGACATACACAGTCATAAATTAAAAATATAATTTTAAAAATAATAAAATAAAGTCCTTAAAAGGGGAGTAAAATAATATAAAAGAAAAGAGCCACATAAAGATGAAAAATACACTGAGAGTCTGGATATTGTATGTTATTGTGCTGTCTTGAATTTTTTGCCTGCTGAGGAAGGAGCAATAGTGGCTAAGAGACATTTGATTGAAAATGCTGCTAGATTCAACCAACCTATATATTTTAAAAATGTCTTGACTTCAAAATGGACGTCAAAAGATATGTTACTTTGGAAAAGAGGTTCTGCTTTTATTGCTATAGAAAATAAAAGACTGTGGATTCATTCAAAGTTAAAGATGATCAGGTTTAATCAAGGAAGACCCTCTGAAAATCCTCTCAAAAAACATAAAAAATAAACCTAAAAGAACTACAAGGCACATGATGTATATTTTACCTGTTTAAACATGAAACAAAAACATCATCTTTAGTGACTTGTATATAATACACAGTCTATACTTGTATTAATGCAGATATTTAGGTTATCTTTAAGAGTTTATGTATTTTCAGAGCAAAGGGACCAGACACCAATAAAAATGGATGGCCCAGGCTGTTGACTGAAATGATCCAACCTCACAGAATACTACAGCCAAGACTTAATAATTATCCTAAATTTTCTCAATGTCCCCTAAAGATTACTTGTGCCCTCCCAATCAACTAGAAGTACTCTAGAAAACTATGCCCCCAATGGGTTATTGGATATTTATTAGCATTTAAGGGGGTTGGTTACAAGTTGTTGTTGTTAGTGGTCAGGAAAAACCCTAAAGAAAGATTAGACTCAAGGATCTCTTTCTGAAAAAAAAAAGAGGGGACATATAAATGATAAGATAGAAGGTTAGATTATTGAATGTACTTTTAAGTTTAAAAAAGCAACTACTAGTGTTAAATATTTTATGTTGGTGTGGATTTTGGCTTATTNATATAAATTTAAAATTAGTTTTGTTATACTGTATGTATATTTGTACTCTTCTTTGGAGAATTCTGTTATGCAGCTCCTTTAAAAAGTAATATAGAATTAAGAAATATAGATTAATAGTCATCTATAATAATCAAACTTATAGTCATATTAAGTATGGTTTCAAGGTCATACACATATATATTTAGATAGATAGATGGTCTTCAAATACTTCAAAGACCTACATAATATGGCATTTAAAATGTTTTAATAATATAAGACTTTTCATGACAGTGAGACACGTCTGCTCCTGGCAGCACCAATTAACTTCAGAGAAGATGATGGGCATCAAAGCAATTCTATATGGAGTTTGGTTTCTTTGTGACAAAATCTAGTCACTGGGCAAGAAACTGCCCTTGCCTCAATTGCTGACAGTTACTGTCCAAACTGGACCTGCAGGATGCAAGAAAGGTGACTGCCAAATTATGCCAAGACAAAGTAGGCCAGTCCTTCAAAATTTCCTGCTTCACAGGAAAGTCTGTCAGATATGCTAGGCCTGTAGGCCAGAGNTGGAACTTTGTGTGACTGTCCAGACAGTCTGATGTCCCTGTCATTAGGCAATATTTTATCCTTCTGGGGCCTTTGACGGAATTAAACACTAAATAGTTAAACTTATAGTTTTCCTTAGCTANGATAGGAAGCAAATTAGGTATAAAACTTTAGACTCATTGGGATAAGATAGATAATAGAGTATTTTCTCTAATTTTGCCAAATACAAATAGACTGGATATTGAAACTGTAATTCTTACTTGATAACTGTTTTGTTGTATATAATTTTACTATGTTAAAGTTAAAACTTTCCCTTTTAATTAGACAAAAAGAGGGAAATGCTTTGGAATAATTCTTCTGTACACTGTGTGAATATATGTTACTATGATTGGTTTAATAAATGAGCTGACTGCCAAATAGCTGAACAGGATAAAGTAAGGTGGGAAAGACAAACTGAGAANTATGGCATGAGGGAGGGTGGANTCAGAGGAGTCCCCAGCCAGCCAGAGCATGAGCTGGACACATAAAATGGGAGAGAAGTAAAAGCTAGGAGCCCCAGGGCAGGACATAGATGGACAGAAATGGGTTAAGTTTTAAGAGCTAGTTAGTAACAATCCTGAGTTATTGGCCCAGCATTTGTAATTAATATAAGCCTCTGAGTGATTATTTGTGAGTGGCTGCAAGACAGGAAAACTCTGGCTACAGGTATTCCTCTGAAATTTCCTTTTCCAGGTAAGCATTCTTATTGTCATTATAATTCAAGTCATGTTTAGGTATCCATATTTTTGAGGTATTATGGAGCTTCCTTGTCATTTCTATATGACACAATCTCATGGCACTTTTCCTGGTCCTCTAGGTTTTATTTTTTTCAACATAATATTTTCATTGATTCTTAGGATTTTCACATCATACACCAAGATCACACTCATTTCTCAGTCCTTCCATGTACACCCTCCCCACCCTTGTTACCCCCACAACAAAATTTTTTAAAAAATGCCCAGTTTCTGTTATCTATATACACACTGTAGTATAATCAAACTCCAGTGGCCTGCCCCTTAAATCAAACTGAGTCCTTTTCTTCCTGCATCCACAACAGAAACTATCAATTGTAGAGAGCTACACCTTAACATCCTTAGTACACTTTTTAAGACTTCTCCTTAATGGCTTCCTGTTCAGGCTGTTACTTTTTTTTTTTTTTGGCAGAGGGGGCTTTGGGTAGGTTGTCATAGAAGCCTTTCATATCTCTCTATCTCAACTGTGCATCTGAAGTCATCACTGCAAAAGTAGCTTCCTTGCTCTTTACACTCAGTGGAAGCATAAACCATGGGTTTCCACATGGTTTCTGGTGACAGCACATATCACAAACTTGGCCTCTGTCTGTAGTAGGACCATGGACCCAGATGAGGACTTCAGAGTCACCTTGGACTATGGAAATCACAATTGCCTCAGGTAGCAGAGTAGGCCACTCAGATCAATATGACCCTCTATGGCAGCATTGGCCATGACCATGGCAGCAGCATAGACCATAGACATCCCCATGGCCTTTGCTGGTTACATGGCTATGGACATCAACACAGACCCTGGCTACAGTAGGAGCACAGACTCAGACACAGGCCTCAGCAGCAGCAGAGACCTGGATATCATCATGGCCTTTTCAGCTTCTTCTGAGATATTTCCTGAGCCTTAAGTGCAGGAGTTAAATACANAGGTTTAATTAGTAGAAATACCTGAATGATATATTTGAAATGTCATGGAATTTTTTNTTGTTGTTGTTTTTCGAGACAGGGTTTCTCTGTAGCTTTGCGCCTTTCCTGGAACTCACTCTGTAGACCAGGCTGGCCTCGAACTCACAGAGATCCACCTGCCTCTGCCTCCCGAGTGCTGGGATTAAAGGCGTGCACCACCACCNTCCGGCTATGTCATGGAATTTAAGAATAAAAAATCAGCCATGCTCAGAACAAAGTCAAGATTAAGAAAGGCTGACTTTTTGTAACATTTTTAAAGGGAATATTACATGCTGCTACAGAAAGTGTAAGTCTTTTATGAGGTCTCTCTGTTCATCTCACAGTCCTAATTCTGGATCTGCCCTGACTATAGTGGATGGCAGCTCCTTTGTTCATACCTTGAGATTGTCATTTCCAGGTACATGAAGGAATGATGGCTACTTTCTTGTGTCCTCCCTACCCTGTGTGACTTCCTCAGCCTGCTTTCTTAATACAACTCAGGACTACCTGCCCAGGGATGACAAAGCCCATAGTGATGTGCTGGCCCTCCCACATGAAGGAAGAAACATCAAGAGGCTGCAAAAGTCTACAAATAAATAAAATCTCTTACAATACCAGTTGTTTTCACATAGCTTAGCTGCTGGAGAATATCAAAATGTCTGTAGGGGTTTTATGATATAAATGGAGAGTCTCATCTGCAGCTATGTAAGATCATGTGACATGTAGCTAACAAATACTTTGCGGCTTTACCACAAGGCAAGTCCAGTTTCTTGTCTTAAGAAAACTTGTCAAGAACCATGACTTTAGTAAACGAGAAATTAAAGTCTCTCTTGGCAAGCCCTACTGTCCTGTTTAGTGTTTTGGCAACTTGATANCAGCTTGATACTCCTCTTATCTATCAGCAAAGAGGAAATATCTCCTTCAGACTGTAGGCAATTGGTGGGGCAATTTTTTGATTAATGATTGATGTGGAGATGTCCAGAACATTGTGGTCATTGTCACTCCTGGGCAGTTAGTCCTGGGTTGTATTAAGAAAATAGGCTTATCAAGCCATGGTGAGCAGAGAAGACACAAGCCAGAAAGCAACATTCCTCTGTGCTCTCTGCTTTAGTTCCTGCATCTAGGTTCCTGCCCCAACCTCCCTCAGTCTTAGACTATGAGCTGTAAGAAGAAATAAATCCTTTCCTTCCCTGGTTGCCTTTTTGTCCTGGTGTTTATCACCGCAACAGAAAGCAAATTAGGAAAACTACTCTGCAATTTTTGGAGTTTTTCTCAGACTTTCCTCATTGTCTTCAAAAAATCCTGGATGAAAATCACTCCCTCTGGGAGACAGCTTTTAGAAATGACTGTGTATGGTGGCAGCATGGCACACTGCTTGCTTTCCCATTGACAGTGGCAGCATTAACTTAGGTCACACTCAATTTGAAATAAACACAGCACACAGGTGTATAGAGACTCAAAGGCAGAAGGCAAAACTAGGGAAATTTCATCTCTTTCTGTTTTTAGGGAGAAATAAAAGGGCAGAGTGGTCACTTGAGACCAGGAGCTTTTGTGATTTTTCTGTCTGATTAAACTCAAAGTGGTGTGTCACTGGGCCAAGCAGCCTAAGGGCAGATGAGAAATTCACTGTGCATTGTTACAGAACACAGCTAAATCCCATTTCAAGAAAGAGGCTTGGGAACTTGCTAATAGAAGCAGCTTGGTCAGCTGCACACAGCCCCTAAAATCCAGAATAAACTCCTTTTAAATTGACAAAGCCTGGGCAGTTTTCAATTACTTAGCTGTATATAAATCACATATTATGAAAGAGCAAAAAACTAGGGGAAAATAAAGCAAGATAGAATTGTACTAATAAGGATGTTAAGGCTTGCTGGGACCATATGAAGAAAAAGAATTCATTCTTAGTCTTCAAACTAGCATTTGGTAGGGTCACTTGCTAATCTGCTGAACAAAAACTTTAAAAGAAAAAAGTTGAGACAGGAAATAGGAAGAAATGGAGGGAAAAGAGAAAATACAAAGGAAGGCTTTTTAAAAATTTCTCCTTCAGCATGACCTCCTTTTATCTCCCTGCTTGAACTCCCTAGTTCTAGGTAAATTGAATCACCTGCAGTTTAATAGACTTATGGTGATCTATCTTTCTTCTGGGTCCTCACCTAAGCTATTCTATCTAGGACACCCTCGTATTTCCTCTTAAGTGTCTCATATTCCTTCTTTGCACCCTGAATGAGGTATTCTTATCTTGGAGAAATGTTCCCTGATGTACCACAACACTGATGTATAGGTCGTGAAATGCACTAAGCAAGAAATAATATTTTAATTTATTTTATATAACCCTCTATTTTTCCCACCTTAGTTCATTGTGTAGATGGATAATCATATATATTTAGAACTGGCTAGTGATCGATAATGATTTTTTTATGATAATTCTCCAATATCAATCACTCTTATCATAATCACCATCATAACCTAGGGAGAAATACCAAAATATGTATGCTAGCATCAGTGTAAACCTATTGCTAATAATTAAAAAAATAATACACAGCATCCATATGCACTTACAAAGATGGATTAGTATAATTAGTTTTGTTCAAACATGAGTAAATCTAACATAAACAAAACAGAAAGATATAATTGCAAAGATAACATACATTATTTTTCAGTAGCACCCAGACACTACCTGACAAAATAAGATAATTATTGCATTTTCTCTAATTCACAGAACTCAGAATCTATCATATTCTCAAATCTCCTTGTTCTAGATTCTGAACTCTAAATTCTAAATTCTCCTTCTTACAAATGAAATACTTCCTCATTTTTGGAAACCCCTATCCTACCCATTAACCAAAACTCAAACTCCGTTCATTAATCCTTTTACTACTATGGAACTATTAAGTAGATAGTAGATGCCGAACTCATTGAATATAAAACCACTTAAAACTGCAAATGTTTATATTTAATGGAAATAATTGCCACTGAAGATATCTTTCAAATATCACATTATCCCTAGATACATTTAAATATCTTGCTGGGCGGTGGTGGCGCACACCTTTAATCCTAGCACTTGGGAGGCAGAAGCAGGCGGATATCTGTGAGTTCGAGGCCAGCCTGGGCTACCAAGTGAGTTCCAGGAAAGGCTCCAAAGCTACACAGGGAAACCCTGTCTCGAAAAACCAAAAAAAAAAAAAATCTTATTAATAGGTGTTATTCTTGAGATGTAGACCACTCTTGCTTCAGGGTTACATACTAGGACATACATCAAATTAAAGGAAAAGGGGAAGCTAAAATACATTTTAGACCTACTGCATTTCAGACATTGCTTTTTGTGATTAAAGAATCTCAGAAGTTCTCAGGATTATTCGGCTATAAGGGCATTATAGGTTTGCTTACAATATATTTACAATTGATACTTTAACTATAGGTTTATGAAATAAAATGTTACTGTACAAACTGGTATTATTTATTCCTCTACTGTGAGTAATGATAGACAGCAAGGGCATTGACTCTACTTATTACAACTTGTAGAAAAAAAAATAAATGAACTTTTAGATGTATTAATGCATTTTTTCAGGGTAGGTAAGCAATTCTTAAATAAGAGATTTGCAAGAAAAAATTTCCAAAAGTAGGTACTAGGTAGAAGCAGATATGTCATTAGACTCCTAAATACAATCTATGTTTTGAATGCTATGCAAACAAATAAAAACACACATATTTCTATTCTTCAAAACACTTGTTATATCCACTAGTGGTTATAAAATGCTAACATCAATAAACATTAATCATGCAAATATATCCAAATATTTGTACATTTCAGACAGGTTATCACTGTGTAATCTTGGTTTCCTTGGAAATTTCTAAGTAATCCAGGAGCATAGAGATCCACCTATACCTGCTCCCCAAATGCTGATATTAACATTGTATACTACCCTGCCAGGCACATAGATTATATATCTGAAATAACCAGTTCAATGGATTTTTTTCATAATTTTACTCAGTTAACTATTCTAGTAGTTGAAGGTTGATTTCCTCACCTTTGATGTCATATATTCCACTATTTAAATAGGAAAGTAACATACACAACATAGTTAAATGCTGAACATATGAAGCATCTTCCATTTATGGTTCCCAAGACATGATCATATAATCTGCAGATTGATGAACAGATTTAAATTCTGGGCCTAATTAAGAGTTGGAATGATAGGGTACCAAAAATATCTTGAGAGTTGTGTCTGGATTTTGGTTTGTGATCCTCATTACTAAATAAAGGCTACTGAGACATCTGCCCCTTACAACAACTACATATAGCTTTTTAAATACCCAAATTAGATTGTTTATTCTTCAATGTATACATTTCTTTTCTGTCAAACTTTGGACTCTAAATTGATGCTTAATATTTTTATTGAACTATGAAATCTATGTCTATATATGTCACCCAACTTCACATTCAAGATCAGTTCCATTTTATTGGTGTGATTCTATACATTCTCCCAGCACTAAGCATCAGTATTACAAAATTTTCAACCTGCCACTTGGTAATTTTTCAAAGTTAAATTTCCAAAGTTAAATTATGGTTAAATTTCCCCATTAAATTGTTACTCATTTTTTTTTTCTACTTGTGAACGGGTCACTTAAGATTCAATGCTGCACTAAGTCCCTGAACTTGAAAATACACTTTTGGAGGACCTAAATCATGGGAATTTGATACTTTGCTCAGTTAGTTGGTGTAACATGCCTGTGTCTGTATGGAGATGGAGGGAAGATGTGTCTAGTCAGCCGCAGACTGCAGAGTACCTTTAGTCCAGACTACAATATATCTTTGTCTAAGGTATGTGCTGTTCATGAATGGAATCTTTTCATCCTCATCCATTCCAGCATCTTTCTTTCAGCTTTCAAACTACTTGAGTGTTTGACCTACACTGTTTTGTACAGGTGGCTGTAATGTGGTGGTGGCACAGCTTTCTTCATTCGAGTGATTTCTGCCCATAGATTACTTAACAGTTCAATTNCATTTTGTCTTTATGCAAATGACTCTATTGACCTTTATTCCTCCAAGCCAATCATGTAACTCCTAACTACCATTCAAGATCAACTTCTGGTCTTTCCTCATTCTCTAAAAATATTACTTATAGACATATCATTATTCTGAAATTTTAAATGATCTTTGTAGTTTCATTGCATTTTAAATATGGAGGAGGAGAGAGGCCATCAAAATATATACAACATAAAAACAGGAAGGATGATTATTAAGGTGTAGGACAAAACAGCTATAGAGTACAGATGTGGCAGTGAGGGAAGGTAACAATCAGAACAAACTGTAGTTACACATATATGAAATTACCATACTAAAATTATTATATATTTAAAATTGAAATTAAAATTTTTGATATTATATTTCTCATACATATGATTTCTAATTACACTACAAAATTCCAGTTAGCTACTTGAANAGTCTATGAAGATTACAAACCATGGTGTCATGGTGGACATAAGTATTGAACAGAAGTGTCTTCTGCCTGAAAAATTCCATTGCTTCATCATTTAAATAGAAATTTCACTAGCCAACTATTAACTCTGTGATTCAACTAATATTGGATAAGGGTATATCATGTTAAATTGTCCTGCCCTAGATACAGAGTGGGATCTCAAATTTCATTATTTCTCAACTGACAAGGTAAAATAAGAATTTTTATAAGACAAAAAATATTACAGAGTGTAATCTGCTACAAGACAGCTAAGTGTCTATTAGAGTTTTGTTTCCTTTTCTCCTATTCCACAGGAAATGTTTAATTCCAAACAGAGAAAAATTAGGGGGTATATATTCAGTATACTGAGATTCAGAAGATGAATAAAATATTGACAGATGTGTGCTGAGGAAAAGCCTCCTATATCTGATGGAAATTTGAGCAAAGATGTTGCTACTCTATTTCCAGGAAAATGAGTGGGAATGCACTTCTGTCTTCAGTGGTCACTGCTGTCAAGTGGTTCTAAAAGCTTCCTAAGCCTTGTCAAATGCATCACTCATCAACAGCACCAATGATGCAGAAACTAATCTTGCTCGCAGCATAACAAGGCCATGGCCTGCAGAGCCTCATGAGGTAAAAGAAGAGCCCCACAACTCAGTCTTTCTTTAATTTCACCTATTCTCTGAATTTGGTGCATGTTTGCTAAGAAAGTGTTTGACATAAAACATCACTATTGAAAATTGGACATTAAATTATAAATATTTCTGAGGAAGTACAGAATTCTTTTTATTTTAAAATGATAAAATTAATAAAGATTTTTATTTATCAACACAAGACATTTTTCATCAGAGACATTTTGAAAGAATGGAGAAATCACATTAAGAGCTAGTATTTATCCTGCCAAAGAGTAGATCAGTTTAACCACATGGTATTAAGAGATTTNCTCTGTGCTACCAAAAATATGAAGTGCCGTGCTTGAAAGGTTTTTAACTTGATTTAATATCACACCCTTCTTTCANGGTGACTAAAAATTTGCAGATGTATCAGTCATCCTTTTCATGGCATGGTATATTCTAGAAAACAGAATTTTAGTTATTGTATTGGTATACTGCTTAAAAGCCCCAAGTCACTTTCTTTCAATAGCTTTTATTTCAAAGAGCCTCCAAAAGATGGTTTTCAAAAGACTTGACTTATGATTGTTTTTGACAAATATGAAGATTTGTTATAACAATGCAATATTTGAAATAAAAATAAAATGATAGGTAGATACTATTTAATAATCTTGTAATTACCCCAAATTGAGAACTCTGAAGTTGTCAAGTCTTGGAAGTGATATGGACCAATGACAGTTTCCATGCATAAATTATCTTATCTAGGGTTTCTATTGCTGTGAAGAGACATGATAATCACAGCAATTGCTTTAAGCAAAACATTTAATTGGCATTGGCATACAGTTTCAGAGGTTAGTTCACTATCTTCTTGGTGGCATGCAGGCAGACATGGTGTTGGAGAAGGAGCTGAGAGTTCTGTATCTTGCTCCTCAGGCAACAGGAAGTGAACTGTAGACGAAAGTTTGTCCGGTTTCCCCGCCCGGCTCCCACGGCCCGCTTAGACCCAAATAAACACACAGAGGCTTATATCATTTTTAAACTATGGCCCTGGCAGGCTTCTCGCTAGCTAGCTCTTATATCTTAAATTAACCCATTTTATAAATCTATGTCGC
>LZPO01017977.1:17826-36880 GCA_001675575.1 Neotoma lepida | reverse complement strand
TGCTCTGCTTTCGGCTTCTCTTCCCCTAGTTCGAATGTCCCGCCTAACCTTATTCTGCCTCACCATTGGCCAAACAGCTTTATTTATCAACCAATCAGAGCAACACATTTTTAGAAAGACATTCCCATCGGTGAACTGAACTGTGCCACACTGTGTGTAGCTTGAACATAGGAGACCTCAAATCTCACCCTTACAGTGGTACACTTCTTCCAACAAGGACACACTTACTCCAACAAAGCCAGAACTCCTATTAGTGCTGCTCTCTGTGGAGGCCATTTTCTTTCAAACCACCACTTT
Organism: Neotoma lepida; assembly: GCA_001675575.1. Classification (NCBI taxonomy): domain Eukaryota; kingdom Metazoa; phylum Chordata; class Mammalia; order Rodentia; family Cricetidae; genus Neotoma; species Neotoma lepida. The sequence goes on along the minus strand of LZPO01017977.1, from coordinate 36,583 downwards.
AAACAACAACATTTTCAGCAGCTCTGTTAGTAACAATCCCAGGAAACAAGACAAATATCAACAATAGAAAAACAGTTGCACAATGCAATTTTATGTGTCAATGGAAATGGTTGACCTATTTTTATGTAATCATGAGTGACTTTTAGTAACTTCAATGGTGAAGAAATAATTCCAGAAGATCTTGCAATATGGTAGCTTTTCTGAACCTAAACAAAACTACTAAGTTCTGCTAAAATTACCCACAGATACTTAACTTTGTTTGTTAAATAGCAACCCTTGTTTATATAACAAGAATTTTACTGTTTGAATATTTTTTCTGTAATAAAAGCATAGATACTGGCTACTAGTAATTGTGTATCTTTGCCTCCAAACCCCAACTTAATTGGTGGGAACCCTAAGTTTTAANGACATAGTATTTGGAATGGGGCTCTTGGCAATGTAAATAAGTCATGGGAGTAAATTCTTCATGTTAGGAATGATTCCCTCATAAGAACAGACATGGGCGATTGCTTTTCTTTTTGGTCTTTGTCACATGAAGACACACAAAAAAATAGGCAACTGGAAACCAGAAGCCTGCCCATGAGAGCTGCATAAAAGATTCTATTTCAAAATAAATGAAGGCATCCATCAATGAAAATTTATGTTTGTAATGCAAACCATGATATTGATTAAATATTGTCTAGCTTTGAAATCTCAGAAAACAATTATCTTCTCTATAGTCAAGACAATTCCATCAACCGTCTCTAGGACAGTCTGTTCCTAGGGATGTTCAGGAACATAGCCTTCAGAAAACATCACTGGCAATTTGACTCAATAGGAAAGGTTTGGATTATTATTTATTGTTGAATAACATCAAAATAAAATAAAATGAAAATAATAATCTTCTTGGGATTTATTTATTTGCTACACAATATTTTAAAATAAAATGAAAGCTCGAGTGTATAGTTTAAAACATGTCTGGCAGTATATTAGTACTTGACATTGAATTTTTATTAGCTGTGGTTCTAGAAAAAAACATAGGTTGACAATTAAATCTATGAAAACTGGTAAAGAAATTTACACTCCATACAAGATAATGGAGAAGCTGACTTAGGGTCAAGATATGCTATTATTTTCACTTCTTTTAGGCATACCTGAAATTTTATAATACATGTGTTTTTTATAAGGGTAATGATGGTATTAGAGTCAGAAAGGAAAGGAAAGAAAAGGAAATGAATATATAAGGAGGGGAGAGATGAGGTNACAAGATGAGGGGAAGGGGAGAAGGATCAAAGAAAAACTATGGAAGACAAAATAATGTAATAAATGTGTATATGGACTCAGGTCAGGCATGCACTTTCTTTTTTTTTCTTTATTAAGAAAATTTTTACTCATTTTACATACCAACCACAGATTCCCCTCTCTTCCCTCCTTCTGCTTGTCCCACCCTTACCCACCAACCCACTCCCCATTCCCTCCTTCAAAAAGGTAAGGTCTCCTATGGGGAGTCAGCAAAGCCTGGTACATTCAGTTGAGGCAGGTCTAAGCCCATCCCCTTGCACTTTCAAATTATAGCTTGGAATATGCAGTTTTTTGTTTTGATTTGTTTTCAGATGCTATTTTCTTTGTATCATGAGTATGTTTCTGTGAGTCCATTTGATCATTATATAAAATTGAAAGTAAAATTACACCTCAGTTGATTGGAAATATATATCAAATAAGTTAATGTGNTAGCATGAAATATGTNTTCAATAAAACAAGGCCTTACAAGATATACACATCAATAAGCCATATAATAGGGTAAGAGATGCCTATGATCACTAATTATGTGGCAGTCAAGTCAAAGAAAAAGAATAATCCAAGTTGCATTAGATGGAATTTAATCATTTGAAATCTATAAACAAGTAACATATGGAGTCTTAAGAAGAAAGAGTGTGGAATTGGCTGAGGCCTATTAGTGAGTATGAAGGATCTAAGTTCATTTTTCAGCAGGAGCTGGATAATGAGGGAGATGTTAAAAAAAAGAAGGTGAGGTGCTGGGTTAGTCATTCATAAAAGGAAAATAAATAATGACAGAGTTATTGAAACTGGAAACAAAAGATGAGGACTTGATCCCAGAAAAAGAGAGAAGTCATGTTTCTTGGGCCTGATGTATAAATTAGCAAAATCTGAGGGAAATTATTTGTATGTATAGGGTCTTTTTAAATTTTCTGAGAAGTTGATCTCTAGACCTTGCATATACATAAGGATCAGTTAATAATATAAGTATCCCTGGCCCAGGCCTACAGCACATCCATAAATGCACTTCTCAGGTAATACAATGAATGAGGTGAACTTTAGTCAAATATATTAAGCTTTAGTTTTAGTAATTTCATTTAGTTCTAGTAATTCATTTCTATTAATCTCAGGGAAAGAAAGCAACAAAATCTGATAATATCCTAATTAAATTTAAAACCTGGCTAGATAACCAGTAATTAAAACAATTATATAGGCAATTCCTAAAAAAATATAGTTTTGTATAACATTATCTATTGTAGCATCTAAGCTTGTTTCAATAGAAAGTATATATGTGTGTGTGTGTGTGTGTGTATAATCCTTTATAATATTTTAAAAGCATCACAGTACTAATTGTTTCATGACTTATTTTAAATTCCAAGTATTAAAACTAAAGGGGTATTGCCTAATCCTCTTGCACATTTCATCTTGTTTCTTCATGAATCATCAGCCAGGGAGGACTCAGAGGCTTCAAAATAATACAGGCTTCTTTCATCCTTCTTGGTTATGCATCAGAACTAAATGATAAGACCCTATGGCTGAAGATATCACAAAGCTTGGTTCTAGAACATAAAAAAAGTCAAGCTGGACCTGACTGATTTGGACACATGCTCCCTGATGGTTGGCACTTACAGTGTCAGAAAATACTATAAAAACTGCTGCAGGGAAGTGAGGGAGACATCAGCAGTCTTATGTAACTCTGAACCATATAAATGATGGTATCAATTTGACAGTCAATAATTGCATAGTTGTGAAGATGACTCCAAGTGTTATGGGGGTTACTAAGCATTCTCTCATTGGATTTGTGGTCCAATCTACATAAGGAAACCCATGTCTGGTACTGTAAACCCAGTAAAAAGAAAGGTCTCATTTCTGGGGAGATAATAGACCCTAGGAGTGAAGTTTAATTATGCTACTTAGTTATGCTGACAATCAAATGCTACTCTCAATCTTAGTCATAGAAGCTCTTTTTTCCAAGGAATTTCAGTGAAGGCAGAGACTCATGACTGCTCAAGGTTTCAATAATAATTATAGATTTATTACTCGATCCCAAAACAGACATTATACCATTCCCTCTAAGTCTTGGGGAATACTGTGGAAGTGCGGTCAGAAGGCATGTAAGGGATAGAAAATGGGGGAGAATCTCTGTACAATGCCATCTTCTGAGCAAGGCACAACATTTCAATCATGAACACACACCAGCTGTGGCTGTTTCTGCTGGGTCTGCACAAGAATGGGCTGGTCAGCAGCCAGCNTAGTTTGGGGAGGGACTCCAAAGCTACCGGCTATGGATGAATTCTGGGAGACAAACAGGCAATGCCTTCAGTCATCTACCCACAGGTGAACTAATGACTCTTCAGTGAATATTTCCAAGCTAATGTTCACAGACATGGCCCTGCTTAGATACAGTGGGTCACACATACAGAAGGTCATGGNACTGGGGAAAGGACTTGTAGGGAGAAAGGGGAGTTGTGAGGGATAAAAGGGAGATAAGAAAATATAGGTANGAGTATAGTCAGAATGCATTACATGCAGTTATTAAGATATCGAGGAATAAACAATAATAAACTAACAATCAAATACAGAAGAAAATCTAAAATAAAGTGAAACAAATGTCAATCAAGTTTTGCTCTTCCTCATAGAAAATAACTTTATCTCCTTCTAATTTAAGTGTAAATATGAATCTAATCATTTTTATTTCCTTGAGATCAAATCAGACAAGCATGAAAAATGTAAGTGCAAACACAAANCAATTCAATATAGAAGACATTCTATTTGTTCATACATTTGTACACAATTGCTGGTGAGGTGAGCAAGATTCTAAAAGTCAATGATCTGCCTATCTCTTTCATAGAAAGTAGGGATGAGTTTGCCTAACAGTAGCATAAACAGCTGTGAAACAGTTGCATTTATTAAATTCTTTCTGTATGCTATGACTTCTAGTCTATTTCTACAAAATAGGTTCTGCACTATTTTTGTTTTGTTTTTCTAGACAGTGTTTCTCNGTGTTACCACTCTGGCTGTCCTGAAGTCTTTCTGTAGACCAGGCTGGCCTCAAACTCATAGAGTTACACCTTCCTCTGCCTCTCAAGTGCTGAAATTAGGGCATGTGCCACCACTGCCCAGCCTGTAATTTCTTTTTTAGAGAGCTGGAATTGAGGCACACTTTGGCCTAAATGTTCTACACCCACATATCTGCTAAGAGGATTGTCAAAAATTTCCCATAATTGATCTAGATTTGGATGAATAACCATGATGATGTCNAAGCATNTGGATTGATGAANTAAAATTTCATGCACCAAGGTCATGAGCATGCATGGAAAATAAATCATATGATGCAGGTGAAATGCACAAATATGTTTTGTCATTGGAAAAATGTTAGGCTAGATCTGAAATTTCACCCAGATTTAAANTAGTGTTTGAAGGACTAGAAACTTCCTTTAATCACATTATTATATGAAGGATCTAAGTTCATTTTTCAGCAGGAGATGGAGAATGAGGAAGATGTTAAAAAAAAAGGCCTTTCCTTCTTTAGGTTAGGAAAATTCACTTCTATGATTTTGTTGAAAACATTACTTATGCCTTTGAGCTGGGTTTTATCTCCCCTACACCTATTAATCTATGGTTTCTACATTTCATAGTGCTTTAGATTTTCTGGATATTTTTAGTCAGGTGTTTTTAGATTTAACATTTTCTTTGACCAATGTATCCATTTCTTCTGTTGTATCTTCAGTGCCTGAAATTCTCTCTTCCATCCTGTGTATTTTGTTAGTGAAGCTTGCCTCTGTAGTTCCTGTTTGCATTCCTAAATTTTTCATTTTCAAGATTCCCTCAGTTTTGGTTTTCTTTGATTCTATTTCTAATTTCAGGTCTTGAACAGACTTATTAATTTTCTTAAATTGTTTGTTTGTATTCTCCTCAAATCTTTAAGAGATTTATTAATTTCTTCTTTAAGAACCTCTATCATATTGATAAAGATAATCTGAAGATCTTTTTCTTGTGATTCAGCTATGCTAGAATATTCGGGTCCTGCTGAGCTATGATGGCTGGGCTTTAGCGGATACATATTGTCCTGGCTGTTATTGATTGCGTTTTTAAGATTTCTTCTTGGTATCTGGGTTTGGGATATTTATAGGTCTAGGTTGTGATTCCCAGATTTTTCATTGTCGGATGAGTATTTTGTTCCTTGGTTCATGTTTCCTCTTTGGATTTTCAGAAAGTCTGATTGTTGTGTGTTGCCTGTTTTCCTGGCCTGATCAGTTGGTGTTTTCACGGGGAATGCCTGCTTGTCTTGGAGGCTTGATATTGGGATAAATTTGGGGAAGAAAGGTTGGAGGAGAAGGTCTTTGTCATCCCTTGGGGATGAGGTCAGAGAAGAAAGGGAGACAATAGCTGGTTTCCTGCTATGAATGAGACTGCAGGGATTGGATGAGCTGGAGATAAGACTTGGGAGATTGGATCTCTGGAGCAATAAGAGATGTGTGGGTCTGCCTTCAGCCTATTTATTGCCCTGGAAGGAGTGGCCTTTGGTTTAGCAGGGAGTGCCTAGTGCAATTGTGGTCTTCTACAAAGCAAAAAGTGGGTGAAGGAAGATTAGGAGGAGATGGCCTGTGAGGGCCACAGGAGATGTATGCAGGTGGGAGGGAGGGTTGCAGCAGGTCTTTTGTTACAGGAATAGGGATGAAATTGAGTTGGGGGAACAGAGAGAGAGAGGAGAATTTCTGTAGGTGTTATACCTGGTTCTCTGGCAAGCATGCCCTGTGGTTTAGCAGGAGTACTAGCTGGAGTTGGGGGCTGTAATACAGTGATGAGTTGGTTGAGGGAAGTTAGGAAGGGTCTTTGAAATCCACAGGAGATGTGGGTAGGGGTGAAGGAATGCTGCATCTGGTGTTCTTTTTCAGCGTTAAGGATAAAACTGGGTACTAGATCTGGGGGAATGGAAAGCAATGCTATACATATTAATCACACATAATATTCAATACAAACACATTAGTTGCATTCTATCTGTTAATTCATAAGTAGATGANGGCTTAAAGATTACAAGACTCTAGCCAGTCATACATCTCCCAGTCAGTAGGGTCAGTTTTGAACTGCATCAGCAATTCTTGTGGTATTGTCATTGTCCTTGTGCAAGACNTGATCAATGATTCATGTAAAATGATATTCTATAGACACATGCAGACAGGCAAACAACAAGATTGATTCATCCCTCTTTTCTCAAATACTCTAATACCAACATAATGAAGAGGTCCATGAAATCCTAATTGTATTTTTCTAGCACTTATATTCTATTCAATTATTTATATATTTTTAACACTTTTCTGTTCTCAATTTTTTCACAACCCAAAGAATGTTGGGTGTTTTCTAATCATTCCTACTTAAAATACAGTAAGCCCATATTCAACAGGAAGTTAAACATGGTGTGTTAAATAGGTGTTTCTGTTAACTGCACAGCAAAATGGAGAGTTAGATTAATAATATAATGTGTGGACTTTCAATAGTAAAGTTAACATATGCACACTAATTTAAAACAAACCCTAGTATGTTATTATGACCTAAAAGTAGGGAGTATTTGAGCTTAAACGGGCTTCAAAGGAAACCTCTGCAGAGAATTTGATGTCTTTGATTTAAATCTAGAATAATGAAAGCCAAGTGCCTTACAAACAAAGCCTGAAGGCAAAATCCCATGTATTATGTTTAAAATGATACCTGCTGTACATCATACAAAATTATTGTACTTACTTTGAAATAACACCATTCTTAGTGGCATGGAACTTGAACAAATATATTGGAAATACTTTCTTATGAAAGGTCATTTTGTGAATTGATCTTATGAGCCAAGTTTCTGGTCAATGGAAAGGACACTCCTAAAATAGTTCAATCCATTGAATCCACAAGCTAGAAAGCAAGGAATTTCACATTGATTCATGTTTAACCCATTCTGCTGATCTCTCCTGAGCTCAGCTGGTAAGTGTCCTCAGGACTCTGACTGTAGTAAACACATAATGAGTTCATCTGTTAGGTAATTAACTTTCTTCACCATGAAAATATCAGTGTGCTATAGGAAGGTTTGTGTTTTCCTTTTTTATATGGTATCTTTATGGGATTTTTNAAAAATGTTATATGGCCTCAATTTAAACTCTGAGTTATCCTCTCAACATGAGGGTCTACATTGTGACAAAAGCAAGAGAAAACTCAAAGCCCTGGGAAAGCAATTTTGTTTTACATTTCATATGTTTAATATCATAAATATTCTATACAAATTTTTGAAATATTGGTAGTTCCTAGTCAGAATTTTCTACCTAACACAAGGATAAAGATTATAATAAGACTATAGATAGAATAGCCTTTGGAAGAGATTCAGCTCGATTATTATTTTCTTGTACCATGATTTATGTGGAAAACTATTGGACCAGTCAGTGAGCTTACTATAAACTGGTAGTAATATTATTATAAAAAATGATGGTGCCAATATAGAACCTGGGTTGCCATAATCTAAAGCCCACACTCCCCTACTGCAGATTAAAAGGCCTTCTCCTATTTTGAGACTCAGTNTGCTATCAAGTTTTGTAGGACATAAAATATATNACATGTTATTTCTGTTTGTCACAGACATTTTTGAATCGATAGAAACAAGATAGGAAACAAATGTATTTTTTAAGTTTTTAAAGAATTCAAAACAATTGCAATATTTGAAATTGACTAATATCATAATAAACAAATGAGTTGTTACTTTTAGAACCTACTGCCATGTTCCCTTTCTGATATTNAAAGTTTCTGTACAAGTGGAATTGCCACAGAGGGGATGGCAGGTTTCTACATCACGGAAAAGCTGCCCCTGGGAAAGACTGTCCTGTTCCTGAGTAAGGAAACTGGTTCTACTCACATGTCANAGGGTGTGCTGAAACTATCCCCACAGCACAATTTAACAAAGTATCATTTCTCATGGTTAGAAAACAAATGCTAGAGGAAAAAAAAGTGAAAAAGAAGTGAAGATTTAGCAAACAATTTGGGGTAGGCTCATAATANTTACATGCATTTTATTTTATTTTTAACATAATTTTATTTTTTTATATTTTGAAAATTTTTTAATAAATTTTATAAATATTTTATATTTAACATTATTTCTTTGTTGAATATTTAGGAATTTCACATCATGCACCCCAATTCTGCCCCCTTGCAGTTCCTCCATATCTGCCCCCCATAGCTGCCCTCCAAATGAAAATTAAAACAAAACAAAGAGAAAAACAAACAAAAGAACAAAAACAAAACAACAAAACAAAAAAACCCTCTTTTACTCTGCACCTTCATATTCCTTGCCTCTCCAACACTTCTTCATTTGTCCTGATGGCATTGGGAGGGAGTTGTGTGTCACACAATCTACCCTTTAATTTAGTCCAATTAGCTTTACTAGCCAATGTTCATTGCAGTGAGTCACTGGTCTGGTACAAGGCCCCTGAGATATCCTGTAGCCATCCTGCGTCATGGAGATCCTGCAGTTGCTGTTCCACAGGACCAGTTCCTTCACAGGAACTGCTCCAGCAGGTCCTACACGTGTTTTAAGCATACTGTTCCTTAATTTTTGTGGAACTCTAAAGTCCTTCACACCATCTCTTTTTGAAATAGTTCTCTCCTCCCACCCCGTATGTGTGTGTGTGTGTGTGTGTGTGTGTATTTATTACAAGGTTACACCTAACTTGTTTTTTATAGTCTGAGCATAGCATGCATATCCAACAGTTGTACTGATTTATATTTATATTTATAGAGGTCTGTATTTTATCCTCTGATCTCAAAACACATGACAGGAAGAGTCATCCATATCTTTGAAATGTATTAGCTTCATTATGAGTGAGGTTAAGACAAGTCTGTGAGTGGAATCTGTACTTTATACTTTTGCCAGTTAGTCATTTCTATCTTGAGTAGTCAGTATCCCTCCAGAGGTTACAAACAAAAACATGATTCAACAAACTTGCAAAAGCTTGTAGACTGGGCTGCTTTAAGTAGTTTCTAAGTTATTTCTCATATTCAGAAAGAAGTTACAATGTTGTTCTCTAACCACCATCAGAAGTAAGGAATCATTTATTAGAGATATTAAAGGAAAAACTCATGCATACACTTGAAATAGTAGAAAGCTTAGCAGTTAAATATTTTGAGATCAATTACATGCAAATTGTTAACAACTGAAAGAAGATGAAATATTATTTGTCTGAACACAGTTTGAAGGAACAGATTTTGTAGAAGTATAAATGTTTCAGAAAGGTAAATATTATGTTAGTATTATATTTAAGGGTTACATTAGTTTATCTGATAATTTTGGGCTATTGTCAGATATGGGTTATTTGTGTTTTCTCATCTACCTCCTTTATGNATAACTCTTATGCTCAATATTATATCTTTGTGATTAGGTCTNCATTCAGATAGTAGGCATTTAAAACTTCCTAAAGTATCCTATTGATAAAATAATGAAAAGTTCACTTCTGGTACAGGTCCCCGGTAGTTATAGTTTTAAAAATACTAAGATGACACAAATCAGCAGCAAACTGGAATGACCACAGTCATATTTTAGCATATTTTATTTTTAATAGACATTTTGGATCTCCTGGGTGGCAGAAACTGTTAGCAAACTCTATCATTTAGTGAGCAAAAAAGGCAGTAATTGTAATATCTCATAATTTTTCTCCATGTTTTCTACTTACTATAAATAATGCAGTGAACAAGCTAATACATAATAGCCAGGANTGAGAGAATGCAAGGGAGAAGTTGTTGCAAGTGAGAAGGGATTTATTGTCAGCACCAACTATAAATGAGATAGTTAATCACAGACTTAAAAACTGGGATAGTCTGTAATAATGAACTCTATGGGCATGATGGAGCTTGATTGGCCAAGTGATGGCTTAGCACACACAAATCCCTAGATTTGATTCATAACATCATACAGAAGAGGCATTGTGGTACATGTACGGAATCCCAGATATTAGAAAGTAGAGGCAGAAAGATCATAATTTCAAGAGTCTTCGTCTACAAAACAAGTCCAAGGCCAGCCTTAACTATTTGAGACTGAGTCAAAAATAAAACCTGTCTGGGCTTCTCCTATATAGACACACTTAAAAACAGCAACAAAACCCACAAGAGTTTGCTTACTCCAACCAACATCAGGGATTTTTTACAGCCTTGGTGGCTTACATAATTAAAGCTTTCTTAAGGNGGTGGAAGGTGGAGGTGGAGGGCTAAAGGCTTGGGATAGAATCCAGATTTTCACTAAAATATTCCTCCATGTACTTCCTCTTTATGTGGTGTATTAAGTTATTTAGAGGGCTGAGAAAGAACTAGAATTTATGTTTTGTGCCTGTTGTGAGCTTAGAGTCCCTCATGAGACTATAGTCCACAGAGAAAAAGAAACAGAAATTATGAAACTGTCTTTGAGAACTGAATGTCCTTTCCCAGAAGAAACAGCATCGAAACCCTGGAGTGAGGCAAAGCCCTCATGGTCTTCTTTAAGATGTCTTGCTCCATTAGAATGGACATTTTTGTGATTCAGTAAGAAGGAAAATACTGCATTGAAGAAGTTTATAGTTTTATAATTTCTTATGTCATATTTTACTTTTTATTATTTGACATCAGCAATTTTTTGTGTTTTTCTTGGATTTTTTTTTTGAGACAGGGTTTCTCTGTCTCTAAAGGCTTTGGTGCCTTTCTGGAACTCACTCAGTAGCCCAGGCTGGCCTCGAACTCAGAGAGATCTACCTTCCTCTGCCTCCCGAGTGCTGGGATTAAAGGCATGAGCCACCACTGCCCGGTTGTTCTTGGATTTTTAATTGTANTACTTACTGATGGCACTCAATCCATAATGTCAATTCTTTCACATGATGCCAGCCCTGTGAATAATGCTGACCATGATGTGGACATCAATAAGAGCATCTTCTCTGACAAACTAAGTAAAAATTATTTCTGTAAAGGAAATTGAGTTAAAAATCACTAACATAATTTCCATAAATATATTATTTTATACACAATTAACAAATGGTATAAAATACCTGTGTGCCAGATAATAAAATATTCCAGAGCATTTGAAAATACCGAATTGTGGTTTAATGAGTGCAAAGCTAATACACTGACCTCATATCTTGTTAAGTAGTATAAAATTTAACACTAACCTTAAACCAGCATAAAACAGAGAACTAAATCCTCAGTGTCTTGTGGACATTTCTGAGAAATGGATTGGACATACCCTGGCTGTACCCAGAACTGGTTGGAAATTGTTTTGGAAGAGGATTAAGGATCTTATAAGATTTGAATGCAGACATAGGCAAATGCCCCTTGTCAAAGAGCACCATTACATACATCACCTTGTTTTCTGTGTTACTGTAAACTATGACCCTATAGTATTTTCTGTTTTTGTTTTGTTGTATTAATGCAGCACTTCTGCAAATATCATTCTTTACTATAGGGAAACTATCTCAGGACTAGACTGAAAATTTATGTACTGGTCAAAGAAAGGACAACACAGATATGTCTCATATCAGGACAAATGTATATAAGAGTACTAGGGGTGTCATAGATCATGAATAGGTCTGGCAGTGTAGTGAGAAGAAAATGTGCCACACACATCAATTAAACTTTGGGTTATATTTTGCCTCTGTGTTAGGTCTTTGGATGAAGAAGTTCTGTTGTACTTTCTACCTGATTAGTTGGGATGCTGATGGAATATTATGGGCTTTCTAATTTCTACTTTTAAAAATAAGTATTTGGAGTTAGGCATTGTGGTGATATATTTGTAATCTAAGAAATCAAGCTTGCCTGATCAGAGGACATCGCCAGCTACAGAGTTAGCTACAGAGATCAGGCAGTGGTGACGAACACTTTCAATCCTAGCACTCGGGAGGTAGAGGCAGAGATCTGCCTGGATTTCTGTGAATTCAAGGCCACACTGGGCTACATGAGATTAATCCAATCTAAAAGAGAAACAGCCAGGCAGTGGTGGCACACACCTTTAATTCCAGCACTTGGGATCACACATCTTTCATTCCAGCACCAGGAAGGTTAAGACAGGAAGTTATATGACTGGGCACAGAAAGGAATACAAGGTGGAAGAACACAGGAATTCATTCTCTTGCAGAAGCTGTCAGGCTGAGGAGTTGGTGAGGTAAGAAGTGGTAGCTGTGGCTTGCTCTGCTTCTCTGATTATTCAGGTTTTACCCTGATATCTGATCCAAATTTTTATTATAAGACCATTTAGGATTTATGCAAATAGGGCATGGTGGTGCATGCCTTTAATCCCAGCACTCAGAAGGCAGAGGCAGGAGGATATCTGTGAGTTCAAGGACAGCCTAGCCTACAAAGTCAATTCCAGGATAACCAGGGCTGTTCCACAGAGAAACTCTGTCTCAAAAACAACAACAAAAAGTATTTCTATTACTAATCTTTAATATATGATTACCCTCACAGCTTATACCATTTCTGTATCAAGTATTGCACACTTCAGATGAAACACTGGCAGGATATAGAGAAATGTCTACAATTCTAGGACTTCTAAAACCTGGTCCTCATTGACTCACTCTTTCAACAAACTGTGACATAGAGTGACTTGTATTTGGTATCATAAACTAACTTGGGGTTTATTTTACAGACTTACCTAGGCTAGTGTTCATTAAATGGAACAAAGTTTTCAAAAGACACCTACAAATAAATGTCAGACTAAAAGCAATAAGAGCACAAAGAAAAGCAAACAGTACAAAGCCCATTGCGGCTTACCCTCTAGCCATTGTCACAAGCCTTACCAGTCATGTCAAAAGGTAAAGCAAGGACATGAAATCTCCATTCTATAAAGGTGAAGAACTCCAGCTGAGAGATATAACTGTCTGGAGACATTAACTAGTATTTTTGTAGGAAAAGAAAAGATAACTTGCAGTGCACATATAAATCTAAACATTAGAACATGAAATTAAACTCAACTGTAATATTTGAAATTACATCATTCTGAATTCCATTTTAGTAATAAAAATTCAGAGACATCTGAATTCAGTTTCATTCTTTTTTAAGTAAAATTTTTAGTTTTGAGATTATAATACAATTATATTTCTTCCTTTTGCTCCCTCCAAACANCTTCCATATGTCCCTCACCATTCTCCTTCAAAATCATGGCCTCTTTTTTCAATAATTGTTATTGTACACATGGCTATATAGGTACTNCCATATTTCTTTCTAAATATATCCTGTTCAGTTCATATAATGTTACTTATATGTATTTTTACAGGGCTGAATGTTTGGCACTAGACGAACTGCCAAAATATGATCTGAACAAAGATAACAGCAATTGACATACTAAAATGAACTGTGAAAAATCGATGAGGCTTCAACCCATAAGGAACTATAGGCAACTGAGGAAAGCTGGNATCAGGAATGGTGGTCTTTTCCTGGGAAGAACATACCAATTGGGTTCCAGAAATTTCATTCTTAAGGAAAGAGAAGTTATATCAAACTGGCAAGTGCTTTTCTTCTAATTCCATATAAAAATGGTGAAATAACTTTAAAATGGTGCAAATTAAAAATAATTTGTTTTAAAGAAAATATGGGATAAAAACCCTGCTAGATATCAGATATAAGGTCTTTTATAAATTGATAGGAAATTAAGCATGTTTAATTTTTTTTTCAGAAATTAAGATCTATAATAACATGTAGAGTAATTTTAACTAAGTCACAAAATATATGTAAAAGAAGCAGAAAAGGGAGGCCACTCTGTGCAGGGAAGCACCTCCCAACTCTAGTAGGCACTCCCAGGGAGCTCAGGCAATTCTAACCAGGGAAAATAGTAGGCTTCCCAAAATCTTGTCCTTTCCCCCAACTCTTCTAAATCCAGTACCCCAATATCATCCCTAGATCTGCAGCAGACCACTTACAACATCTTCCCTTCCCCCTGCCCTCATCTCCAGTGGACTATACATATCATCTTCTTCACTCCCTTAACCCTTGCTTTGTTCCAGTCCTCAACTCCAGCATGCACTCTCTGCGAACCCACAGAGAGCTGCTACTCTTGCAAGAGAAGCAAGAAAGCAGTTTGTAGATCTTGATCTCTCCCTCTGCTCCTCCAAATCCACTTGCCCAGTCTCATCCCCTGCTGTATATCTGAATACCTGCTGCAGCGCCCCTCCCTGTACCCAAATCTAGTCAATCATACACATCTTCCCTTCTAAACTTTTTTTCCCTCACACATTGATTTCTCCTTGGCCCCAACTCCAGCAGGAAGTCTCCAGGAACCCACAAGCTACACTGACCAGGGAAGCAAGTAGGCTAACTGCAGATCTTCACCTCTCCCTCCATTCCTACAAATCCAATATCCAGTCTCACCCTGAGCTCTGTATCAAACCTTCTGGTGTAGCCTTTCCTCACTCTGCCCTATTCCTAGGAAACCTAGGAATGGATACCTTTGTAAAAGAAAATGTTAAACCTTAAAAAATCCAAGCACAAAACTGTTTGGTAGGAGCTCCAACTCAGCCCCTGGCGTCTCACTCTGGGTGGTCAGTTCCCGGCCACCAGGCAACTGGCGTGCTGCTTTCTACCCAGGGGGTCTTCTGGATGCAGCTTCCTGTGTGGCTCTGGCTCCACCCTCAGCACCACCCACACCTTGAGCGGCTAGGACTCCTGGCCCATGTGCAGCCCATGCAGCAGGCCGGCACTGGGCCACAGGCTGCTGAACCCACCCCTTCAGAGCTCACCAAACATGGCTCCTCCCCAGATAGGCCAAGACCACTCCCTTGGCCTATTTAAGTGGGCATCCTGGAAACTAGATGGTCTTTTCCTTTGGTCTCTCACCCTGATCTCCTCTCTTTGGGGCCAGGGATTATGCGGGAACTTTGTCCATTAAACCTGGCCTTTCCTAACTTTGACTCTGATTGCTGTACTGGCGTAGAAACTTATCATTTGGAGGTTCCACTGAGGGGGGCTGATTTTTCCCCACTGGACCAGGGCAGAGTGGTGGAAAACCACCCTCTCCCCCACACCTGTTCTCCACCAGACTGAGATTGACTTTCAGCCAGGATAAGTTTCCTTTACGAATCATTGCCTAGGAGGCTCAGGGCCTCTTCATTTTTCGGGGTGTCCTACTGCACCAGGCCCCCGACCCTTACCGGAGTGGGGGGCTGCCTTTGNTCCACCCAACCCATTCTAGAACAGAGGGCTGCCTTTGTTCCATGGGACCCCTTCTTCAGAAGACATTCTGTAGAAAGGAATTTTCCACACCCCCTAGTTTTTGACCTAAGGCCTTCCACATTGGACATATTGTGTTAGGCTTCCAGTCTCTGGCACAGACTTGTAAAATGGGCACTTGTGGTTTGAAGCCAGATCCCCAAACGCCCTTAAGCTATCTTTGACAAAATCTATTTAAATTGGGGTTATCTGATACCATCTGTCCTGAATGCTTGATTTCTGTGAGCACTAAGGCCCAGCCACAGTACACCCTTGATAACCAATCAAGATGGCCTCCGGAGGGAACCTTAGAATTTTCCATCCTCCATGATCTTGAAAATTTTTGTTGGAGCAGAGATAAATGGACAGAACTGTACTATGCACACGGTTTTTGGGTTCTACATTCCCGCACTCCCTACAGCAGCCAGTGTCTCACAGCACGGGTCTTGGTGGCTAGGGTCATGGAGCCTCCAGATTCCCACCTATCTGGGAACTGGGATCCTGAAAATTCCTCCCTGACCATGGCGCCAGAGACACTGGCTCCTTCCCCACTTCTCTGACCTGTACTTANCCAACCCCTTCCTATGGGGCCACCTGTTTCATTCACTGGCCAAATTCCTCCTCCTTACTCACCATTCGGTCCTCCCNTCCCCCCTCTGCTCCTCCTTATCCTCCAATGCCTCAACCTACATCCTGGTCCTCTTCTGATCACTAGCTTGATACCCCTGAATTTTCCCCAGTTTCTTTTCATACTCGGTCTCGCCAGACTCCTGCCCTCCTCTGCCCTCTCCGAGAGGTAGCTGGAGCCCATGGAATTGTTAGAGTCCATGCACCCTTCTCCCTTCAGGACCTCTCACAAATAGAAAAATGATTGAGTTCCTTCTCTGCTAATCCTTCTGTTTATATCAAGGAGTTCCGTTATCTGTCCCGGGCCTATGATCTGACCTGGAATGACCTTTATGTGATCCAAACATCCACCCTCACTCCTGAGGAATGAACTCCAGTTCAGGCAGCAGCTAGACAGTATGCAGACCAAACCCACCTAGTGGACAATACAGTCCCTGAGGGTGAGGTGGCGGTGCCAGCTACAGAGCCCTATTGGGATTACCAATCAGGTCAAAATGGCCACCAGAAAAGAGACCTAATGGTCCATTGCCTCCTGCAAGGTATGGAAATGGTCTCAGACAAAACTGTTAATTTTGATAAGATCTGAGAGATTACACAGCTGGGTGATGAAAACCCAGCTGTTTTTCTGAACCGGTTGCAAGAGACCATGGTTCAATATACTCGCCTTGACCCAGCATCCCCAGCGGGAGTCACGGTCCTGGCCACCCATTTCATATCTCAGTCAGCACCAGACATTAGAAAAAAATTAATAAAGGTTGAAGAGGGCCCTCAAACTCTCCTACAGGAATTGGTGAAAATAGCCTTTAAAGTTTTTAATGCTCAAGAGGAGATAGCCAAGTCATCCCAACAGACAATGCTATAACAGAAGGTTATGCTCCAAGCCCAAGCATTGGCAGCTTCCCTGAGGTCACCAGGGCCCCCAAAAGGGGGACTAGGGAAGTCAGCCACAACGCTCCATCCTGATGGAGCTTGGCCCAAGTCAACTCCACCAGAATCCTGTTTCAAATGTGGCAAGCAGGGCCACTGCTCACGGTATTGTCCTGACCCCNAGCTGCCCAAGAGGCCATGCCCTGTTTGCTGACAGCCTGGGCACTGGAAATCGAAATGCCCCCATTTGGGCTCGACCTCTGTGCTACATCACAGAGGTCCAGCCTCACCAACATCGGCAACTGAAATCTTCTGGCCTTTGAACTCCTAAGCCTGGTGGAGGACTGACAGGGCTTAGACTCGGTGACTCCCATTGCCCTCTCTGAGCCTAGGGTGATGCTGCAGGTAGCGGGTTAGTCCATTGACTTTCTTTTGGACACNGGAGCTACCTATTCTGTTCTCACATCTCACTCGGGCCCTACAGTTCCCTCACCAATTTCTGTCACGGGAGTGGATGGGATCCCTTCCTTCCCACTTAAGACCCTGACACTTCCCTGCATTCTCNCAGGGAGATTTTTCTCACACTCTTTTCTGGTTATACCTGCTTGCCCCACACCTCTATTTGGTCATAATATTCTCAGCCACTTTGGGGCTACCTTCACCTTGGCCCCCACAACCTCTCCTGAGTCCCATATTCTTCTTCCCTTAATAGCCTCATAGGTCCCTACCCCAGATTGTCTTGTCTCTACCCTCCCTTATCCTGTAGATTCCCAAGTGTGGGATACCTCAGCTCCAATGGTGGCTACTCACCACCAGCCAGTTCTAATTCGCCTTAAAGACTCTTCCTCCTTCCCTTCCAGACCCCANTTTCCTATTTCTGAAACCCATCGCCNAGGCCCTAAGACTATTATCACAGGCCTTTTATCTCAGGNACTTTTAATACCTATCGACTCACCCTGCAGCACACCAATTCTTGCTGTATGTAAGTCCTCTAAGGCTTACCGTTTAGTTCAAGACCTCTGCCTCATTAATGAGGTAGTTATTCCAACCCACCCAGTGGTTAACAATGCCTACAACCTCCTGTCTAACATTCCTCCTGCCACCTCCCACTTGACTGTTCTGAACCTAAAAGATGCTTTCTTTACTGTCCCTTTACATTCTGACTCATACTTCCTCTTTGCCTTCCCCTGGGAGGACCCTGACACCCGGTCCTCCAGGCAGCTTACATGGACCGTTCTCCCAGTGTTTTCGGGACAATCCCCATTTCTTTGGCCAAGCTCTGGCTGGGGATCTCTCCACCTTTGACTCTGGTCCTAGCACACTCCTCCAATATGTAGATGATCTCCTTCTTTGCAGTCCCACTCTGTCTCTATCCCAGCAGGCCACCTCTTCACTCCTGAACCACCTCAGCTCCCTGGNATATCATGTTTCCCCATCTAAGGCCCAGCTATGCTCTCCCACTGTGATATATTTGGGTGTTCAACTCAGCTGAGGTTCTAAGACCCTCACCTCTGACAGGTTCCATACCCTCNGGGATTTACAGCCTTCGACCACTGCAGACCAGATTCTCTCATTTTGGGGCCTGATGGGATTCTTCCATCACTGGATCCCTAACTTTGCCATTATAGCCAAGCCTCTATACCGTGCACTTAGAGAGACTCCCAAGGGGCCCCTTACCCACCAGGCCACTGTCAGCCGCCACTTCTCTTTACTGCAAGATGCCCTTCTAATGGCCTCCACGCTTGCTCTTCCAGACCCCTCTCGACCTTATCACCTTTATACAGATGAAAGGTTGAGAGTGGCCACTGGAGTTCTAGTCCAACCAGTC
>LZPO01017975.1:26602-50326 GCA_001675575.1 Neotoma lepida | reverse complement strand
TTATGCCAGTGCTGGGGTCATTAGGTGGATGTCAAGCTGATCTAACAGGTACCCCTCATTGAAAACACAGATGTAGGAACAGATAATGAGAACATCACNGTATAGATGATATAATGTAAATACAAACAGAGTATTGAGAATGTGTGAACTAGTTCACCTGGAAGGAGACTCTAGGCAGGACTTCATTTTTTATTGCTTGAGAATTTCATAGAGGCACATGATGTGTTTTGATCAAATCCATCTGTATTCTCTCCCCTTCAACTCTTCACCCTAGTGTCACTTTCCCCCCTCCCCCAATTTCATGCACTCTGTTTTGAAGATCATTGAGTCTGCATGGATATAGGTCCACATGCTGGAGTACAGGTAGCCTATCAAGGGCCACATCCCTGAAGAAAACTCAGCTTCCCTACTCTCAGCAGCTGTCAACTGCTATTCGCTCCTCAGCTAGGGATAGGATTTTGTGAGCCCACCCATCCTGGGATTTTGACTAGCTTGATCTCTTACAGGTCTGTCTTATTTAGGGTTTTATTGTTGTGAAGAGACACCATGATCACAGCAATTCATAAAGAAAACATTTAATTGGGGTGGCTCGCTTACAGTTTCAGAGGTTCAGTCCATTATCATCATGGTGGGGAGCACGGGAACATGCAGGCAGATGTGATACTGGAGGTGAGAGTCCTACATCTCAACTCAGAGGCAACAGGAAGTAGACTAACAGACATGCTGACGGAGCCTTAAGCAAAAGAGACCTCGAAGCCCACCCACACAGTGACATATTTCCTCCAACAAGGCCATACCTCCTAATAGTGCCAGTCCCTTTGGGGGCCATTTTCTTTCAAACCACCACACAGTCATAGCTGCTGAGAGTTCATATTTGCAACTGCCCTGTTATGTCTGGAAAATATGGCTGCAGCCAGACAGGACCTCACAGAGAGGTTGGCCAATGAGAGTGGGCAGAGAGGGAGTGAAAAGACTTTCTAGGCATGGAGTAAGGATAACTGGAACTTTGAGGAACTGGTACATAGCATCATTTACTTAAATTNCCCTCTGAGAAATACAAAGAACCCAGGTAGACTGTCATAAACAGTTGTATAAACACTGNATGACTTGACAAGGGGTAGAGTACAGCAGAAATAGACCCATTCTCTGGGCCACAGGTAGTACTCAGCTAACTCCTGATGGGGCCACTCCCTGCAGCTTACAGCACAGAGGGTAAAACAGTTCCCACAGGAGGAGGAAGAGCTGTGCATTCTCACTTCCCCATGCTGGTGTCTTCAGTTTCTTGGCAGAAGTTGGAGGCAGGAGTCACAGATGCAAGAACAGCATGCTTGTGGAGCTCTGTCTATATGCAAAGGCACAATCACAAAAGGCATAAAAAACTCCAGCTGAACATGATTGTATATAATTGGAAGAGACAGCCTGGACAAAATTGGAAATATTTTAGTATGAATAGAAGGTCAACTGTCTATGTAAGTAGAGACAGAGATAGAATCAACATGCTTATGTTATCCAGTTTAATATTGCATGGACTTTGTTATAAATACATAATTTTTATATTTTAGTTACTTGAAAAGTCTAGAAATGACACCAGAATGAATGTATTCCCTATCGGTGTGAAAAATTAGTACATCATGAAGGCTTGTAGAATGCAGACTTGCTCTAGTCCATGGAAAGAGGCTTCTTTTTAAAATATTTATTTGATTTTTAATTTTGTATTTGTGTGGATGCCGATGGAGGTCAGAAGAGAGCACTAATTCTAGGACCTGGAGTTACAGACAATTGTGAGTGGTCCAATGTGGGTGCTGGGAGCCAAACTCAGGTCTTCCACAGGAACAGCACCTGCTCTTAGCCACTGAGCCATCTGTTCAGCCCAGACCTGGGCTTCTTTAGTATTCATCATGACTTCCAACATAGACCACAGGCAGCTGTAGGGGGACGTTTTCCTGTGTCCCACAACCGGTCCTAAATAAACATACAGAGGCTTATATTAATTACAAAGTGTTTGGTCTATGGCTCAGGCTTATTATTAACTAGCTCTTTCATCTTAAATTAACCCATTTCTATTAATCTATGTATTGCCACATGTCTCGTGGCTTTACCTATGTTCCTTTACGTCTTGTTCCCCTGGTGGCTCTAACTGTCTATGTAGACTCCACCTTTCTTCTCCCTGTATCTCACTTGGATTTCCTGTCTGGCTATAACCCATCTTACCATAGGCCAAAGTAGCCTCTTTATTAACCAGTGGTAGCAACACATATTCACAGGGTATACATAGACCATCCCACAGCACTTCCCCTTTTCTGTCTAATCAAAAAGGAAGGTTTTCATTTTAACATAGCAAAATTACATATAACAAAACAGTTACCAAGCAAAAATTATAGCTATAATATCCAGTCTATTTGTATTTGACAAAATTAAAGAAAATATTCTATCATCCATCCTATATTTGTGAGTCTAAAGTTTCATATCTAATTTATCTTTTATTATAATGAAGGAGAACTATAATTATAACTATCTAGTCTTCAACTCCATCAAAGAAGCCAGAAGGATATAAAATTACCTGAATAATCAGGAAGTGCATTGCAAGCAACTTCCAAAATTCTAGAAATGACAGAAACNTCTGGATGCCTGGACAGTCACCCAAAGTTCCTCTGTAAGGTTGAGGCATCTATCTTTAGCCTACAGACCTAGAGTATCTGGCAGACTTTTCAGTGAAGCAGGAAATTTAAATGACTCTTCTGCCTATTGGCAAAGTTAATCAGTTGTTTTCTTCTGTGTCCTGCAGAATGTCTGGCAGTTTCTTCTGCAAAGCAGGAATCTAAAGAACCATCCTGCCTTGTTTTGGCAAAGTTCAGTGGTCATTTTCCTATGGATCTTGCATTTCCAGTTTATACAACATATTGTCAAGCAGTCCAGGCAAGAGCAGNTTTTTGCTCAAATGGCTAGCCTTTCCTATATTGTAAGCAAAGTCCATAATGAGTTTCTTTGATGCCCATCATCCTCTTTGGAGTAATTGGTGCTGCCAGAAGCAGACATATCTCATTGTCCAGAAAAGTCTAAGTTCTTAAGACATTTTAAATGTCATATTCTGTAGGTCTTTGAAATGTTTGAAGATTACCTATCTATATGAAATATATCTCTGCTTATCTAGAAAACTTAATTAACATGACTATAAGTTTGACTATTATAGATGACTATTACTTTGTATTTTTTAACTATACATTATATTTTTAAATAAACTGCATAAACATAATACCTTAAACAAGAATAGAAATATGCACATAGTATAACAAAATCGACCTTAAATTTGTATCAATAAACCAAAATCCATACCAATGTAAAGGATTTTGAGATTAACAGTTGATTTTTGGACTAAAGTAGATTCAATAATCTACCTTTTTTCTCATCATTTCTATATAATATCTCCCCCCCTTTTAAAGAAAGAAATTGACTATGACAATTAACCATTTATAATCAANCCCCTTTAAATGAAAACAAACATTCATTAACATTATTTTGGGAATTTGGGCATAGTTTTCTATACTACTTTCTGCTAATTGAGGATGCTGGTAATCTTGTGGGGATCCTGAGAAAATTTATGGTCAAGTCCTAACTGGAGTATTTTGTGTGGTTGGTCCATCTCAGCCAGTAGCATTGAAGCTGTTGTGGATGTTGGATCATCTGGGCCATTGTTCCCATTGGAGACCATTCAGGAGGTCTTGCTCAATCAAACCATATTAACCTGGAAGCAATCCATAGGTTCTCATCTTCTGTGGAAACAAAAGCAGAACCTCTTTTCCAAAGCAACATATCCTTAGACCCAAATTTGAAAGTCAAGATACCTTTAAAATATATATGTTGGTTTAGCTTAGCAGCCCCCACAATCAAATGTCTATCCATAGTTAGCTCATTAACAGTCAAAAAATTCAAAGAAAACATAATACACATAATCCAGACTGTGTATTTTCCATTTTTACATGGCTTATTTTATTTTATATTATTTTTATTGTGTCTTTAAACATTTTTTTAATTATTTCTTTTTATAACTGCCGATATTCTTTTCCTACTCTCTCTCAAGCCAACATACATTTTTAAAATACATCGTGATCCTTTTAGAGGTCTTTCTGTCTGAATCTGTTTTTATTGTATTTCTTAACCCTTTGTCTGTATGAGCAAAAACCTTGACCTGCCCACAGTGTGCCGGCTGCTGGAGCTTGCAGTGATAGCTTAAGCCTGCAAGCAGTGGTTGGGAGAATCCTCTTTTTACAGCAGCCAGTGTTAGAGGCTGCAGGAACCCACCATGCAGAGCNTGGCTGTGCTCTCAAGCCCTCAGCTGTTCTCTTAAGTGAGTGGCTGTGCTTTCAAGCCTATAGGCAGCCGCTGGGAGGAGCCTCTTTGTACCAAGGCAGTGAGAGACAAAAGGAGTCTGCCATGTTCAGCTGAGGCCCGCCACAGCCAGGGGACAAGGTTCTGTACCGAGTCGGCTCAGATGAGAGACGTGAACTAGGAAGCTGCTCTTGGCTCCATTTTAGAACTTTTCTTTAAGCTCTCAGGTTTTATGTGGAAATTCTTGCCAAACATTGGGNGCCAAATGTAGCCAGAAGTTTTCCTGTGTCCTGTACCTGCTTGGTCCCAAATAAATGTACAGAGGCTTATATTAATTACAAAGTGTTTGGTCTATGGCTCAGGCTTATTACTAACTAGCTCTTTCATCTTAAGTTAACCTGTTTCTATTAATATATGTATTNCCANGTGTCTCATGGCTTTATCTGTGTTCCATTACATCTTGTTCCCCTGGTGGCTCTAAGCGTCTCTGTCGACTCCGCCTTTCTTCTCCCTGCATCTTTCTTGAATTTCCCACCTGGCTATACCCTGTCTTACCATAGACCAAAGTAGCCTCTTTATTAACCAATGGTAGCAACACATATTCACAGCATACAGAAAGGCTGCTGTGCTTTCTTTTCTCTCTCTCATTTCTTTATCATCATCTTCTCTCTTTTTTTAACCTCAAGAGATTTGTATAATGTTGTGGCCAAGTTTGAAATGCTCTAGTAGACAAAATATTTGCGGTA
Organism: Neotoma lepida; assembly: GCA_001675575.1. NCBI lineage: Eukaryota > Metazoa > Chordata > Mammalia > Rodentia > Cricetidae > Neotoma > Neotoma lepida. The sequence continues at coordinate 45,254 of LZPO01017975.1, read as the reverse complement.
GAAGAACTGATGGCAGGACTCTGGCTGTTGACAGTAAACCTAGCTGGTTAGGGACTTTTGTCAGGACCCAGAGGACATAAGGAGGCTTGTCACATCTTGTTTGGACAAAGAACTCACAGATTTATGAAGTTGGTAAACCAAAAGAACTCTGACTCCATCTTTAAGAAAACTTCTCCAAAGTATTTTAAGTGGAGTAAGTCTTAGTCTGGGCTCTCCAGAGGAATAGGACCAAGAGAATGTNTACAGAATATGATGAAGAATTCACTACAATGGCTCACATGATACAGACTGGGTAACTAACAAGGGCCATTTGCACACTGAAGAGACTGAGAACCTGGAAGCTATTCAGTCTTTAAAGCTGGATGCCTTAGCACTCTTAAATCTGGTGCTGAAGGCCTGGAGAGTTGCTGGTCTTCATTTCACAAAGAAAGGCTGAAGAAGCTGGTGTCTGAATGCTGGGGAAGGACTATGGCAGTGACAGTGGCAGCATCAGGATGGATGCACTCACCAGCAAGAAGCTAAGACAGGCAAGCAGCACTCCTTCTTCTTTAAATCAAGGTCACTAGGTGGAAGGCATCACACACCCTGAAAGAGGNTATTCTCCCCTCAGTGAATCTTTGTGGAAATACCTTCACAGGCCTACCCAGAGGCATGTCTCTTAGTTGGTTCCAGATTCTATCAGGTGTACATTCAAAATGAACCATCACTGCTGCAGATTTGCAGATTAAGCATAGTGTTTGGGACCAGATTCTGCAATGGACACAGCAAAATTAGCTAATGCTTTTGACAGTAATTAGTTAAATCACAGAAGCACTAGCATGATGATTGTTGCATCACCACCATGTTTCCGGTCCTATTGATTGACACTTCCGAAGACTATGAGTATAGTTTTCAGCATCTCTAAACATGGGAATTTGCTTCCATGGTATGAAGTCTATAGTTACTTTGTTGTGTGAATAAGTGAATTGAAAAACAATTAAAATCTAGAAAACAACTGCTTATAAACATCAGAAAACACTTAACCCAAGACTGGTTCCTCAGAGAGGAAAACCAATGAGGCAAGTTTTATAATCCTTTAACTTTCTTTCTAGACACAAATTCCAGGATAGAGGCACTAGATGGGGGAGAAGTAGGGAGATGGTGATCCAAGCTCTTGGAGGACACATTGGCTGGAGCCTGCAGGGCCCAGTTGTAGTGAGGAAGTAGCTACTTTGTCCAAGAACCCGGAAATCTGCAGGGATGTCTACAAAGATCTCTGTGGGATCCCAAGGTGTGTGTAAGTAGAGTATGTCACATCCTGCTCAAGGACTGTTAATTCAAAGGTGCCTCAAGGTCACACTGTAGTAACAGAGTTGGATACCAGGACTTAGTCATCTATTCATGAGCCTGGAGCCAGTGGGAGATGAGGACAGGGGTGATCTCTTATTGGGGTTCTCTGGATTGTATTTTGCTTCTCGATACTTCTTACAGTCTTATAGCTCACTCCTCTCTTTCTCATAATATGCCNGGAACATAGTAGGTGCTGAGACACAGTAGGTAGTGGAACATAGTAGGTACTATGTGTTTGTTAGTTAAATCTATGTAGTATGACTGCTATACACTTAAGGGGGAGTTCTAGTACGTACAGACCATACCCACAGAGATGTATCATTTTGTAAAGAGAGTAATAGATACAATCCAAGCCAGTCATGGGAGGGAGATATTTTCCCATCCCCTCCAATCATATATGTGGGTCACAGCCTCTTCCACTTAGACCCAATTCAGCTTCAGTGTCTGCTCTTGGGAAGGTTGTGGGCCTTCTGTCTGGAAGAGTTTGAGCTCCTAGGAAGTGTGGAAGTTCTTGCATCCTTAAATTGTCAACCTCAAGCAGCACATTAAAAATAATGCAGAGAATGGTGCATTTTTAATCCCTGTGTCTAAAAATATATTCATCTAAGTTTAAAAGAAATTAAAAAAAACCAATAGCCCTAAATATCAGGCAATGAAGATTATTCCTTTTTCTGTTATTATTTTTATTTATTTTTAATAAATGTATTTACTTATTTGTTTGTTTTACATCCCAAAGACAGTTTCTCCTCCCTCCTTTTCTCCCATTTCCTCCCCCAACCCTTCCTCTGTTCCCACCCCTCAATCCACTGCTCCTCCCTTTCTATTGAGGGAAGGACAGGTCTCACACAGATAGCAGCAAAACTTGGCTTATCAAGTTGCAGTAAGACTAAGCACCTCCCTATGTAGTAAGGCTTGGCAAGGTGACCCAGTGTGAGGAGTAGGGTCCCAAAACCAATAAAAGAGTAGTAGACAGACCTCCGTTCCCTCTGTTAGGAGTCCCACAAGAGGACCGAGCTACACAACTGTAACATACATACAAAGAACCTAGGTCAGTCCCTATGCAGGCTCCCTGGTTGTTGGTTCAGTCTCTGTGAGCCCATACGAGCCCAGGTTAGTTGATTCTATGNGTTTTCTTGTGGTATCTTTGACCCCTCTTAGTCCTATGATCCTTTCTCCCTCTCTTCTGCATGATTCCCCGAACTCTGCCTAATGTTTGGCTGTGGGTCTGCATCTGTTTCCATCAGTTGCTGGATGACACCTCTCTGACGACAATTGGGCTAGACACCAATCTGGTCACAGGAGATGTCCAGTTCAGGTTATGTATCTGATATTGCTAGGAATCTTAGTTGGGGTCATCCTAGTAGATTGCTGGGAGATTCCTTTGTGACAGCTTTTTGCATGATTCTGAAATGCTCCCTCCCCTTCCAGTAGTCTCTTGTAGTACTTTCTCCCCTCACTCCCCAACTGATTGTTCATGCACCCATCCCCACCTGCCCTCAGTCCACTCATGAAATCTCTATTTCCCCTTCCCAGAGAGATCTGGGTGTCCCCTCATGAACCTTCTTGTTATCTAGTCTCTCTGGCTCTGTGAATTGTAGTATAGTTATACTTTATTTTACAGTTAATATCCACCTATGAGTGAGTATATACCGTGTTTGTCTTTCTCAGTCTGGTTACCTCACTCAGGATGATTTTTTTTCTAGTTCCATTCATTTGCCTTCAAATTTCTTGGTGTCCTTGTTTTTAACAGCTGAATAATACTCCAATGTTTAAATGTACCATATTTTCTTTATTCATTCCTTGGTTGAGGGACATCTAGGTTGTTTCCAAGTTCTGGCTATTACAAATAAAGATGCTATGAATGTAATTGAGCAAGTGTCCTTGTGGTATGATTGAGCAGCCTTTGGATATATGCCCAAGAGTGGTATAGTTGGGTCTTGTGCCAGATTAATTCCCAGTTTTCTTAGAAACTGCCACACCGACTTCCAAAGTGGCTGTACAAGTTTGCACTCCCACCAGCAATGGAAGAGTGTTCCCCTTGCTCTACATCCTCTCCAGCTTGAGCTGTCACTTGTATTTTTGATCTTTGCCATTCTGAGAGGTGTAATATGGAATCTCAGAGTTGTTTTGTTGCATTTTCCTGATGACTAAGGATGTTGAACACCTCCTTGAGTGTTTCTTGGCCATTTGAGATTCTTCTGTTGAGAATTCTCTGTTTAGATCTGTACTCTGTTTTTAAATTGGATTATTTGGTTTGTTGATATCTAGTTTCTTGAGTTCTTTGTATATTTTGGAAATCAACCCTCTGTGGGATGTGGGGTTGACGAAGATCTTTTCCCATTCTGGAGGCTGCCATTTTGTCCTATTGATGGTGTCCTTTGCCTTACAGAAACTTTTCAATTTCTTAAGGTCCCATTTATTAATTGTTGATTTCAGTGTCTGTNTTCTGTTCAGGAAGTTGTCTCCTTGCCAATGCACTTGAGGTTATTTCTCACTTTCTCTTCTATCAGGTTCAGTGCATCTAGATTTATGTTGAGGTCTTTGATCCATTTGAACTTGAATTTTGTGCAGGGCCATAGATATGGATCTATTTGCATTCTTCTACATGCCAACATCTAATTAGACCAGCACCATTTGTTGAAGATGCTTTCTTTTTTCCATTGTATAATTTTGGATGAAGATTGTTCCTAATTTTATGCAAGTGCAATGTGATTGAAGCACAACATTATGCATCATCATTAGCAGAGTGTCAGGGTTGGAAGTCATGAGTAACCCTAAAACTGTACAACAGAGCACATTTATTCCTTCTGTTCAAGAATCAGCTTTGGCATTTCAATGGATGTCGTTTATAGATGCATTATTAATAACACTGTTAAGCTCTTCAAGCTGACCANGTTCAACTCTGGCCTGGTTTGGTTCTTTATAGATATTATAGTCATAAACTTTGGTTATCCGTTTATTTTTGAGCAGCATGGGTATTTAGAAAGCCTCTCTGAAATGGTGTCAAGCTCTTCACTTATTATGAGAAGCAAGAATCCAAACCTGCTTTTTTTGAAGTCATGTTACCGTTTGAAAATACATTCCTTCAGTTCTCGTTGTTACTGGTACTCATCACTTAATCCCAACCCAGCTAGCTTCTTAAAAGAGTTCATGTGTGGATATTTATATATTTTATGGACATATATGGGTAGTTATATATTATTAAAAAGTTTATAAAAGTCACCAAAACCAGATGGGCAGGTTCATGTCTATAGCTCAGCACTCAGGAATCTGAGTCAGTAGGATATAAGTTTATGGGTAGCCTGGTCTACAAAATGAGACTGTCCAGGAAAAAGAAAAATCACTAATAATATATTCCCATAAATAAATCACTGAAATAGTCCAAACTTTCTTGTTCCAAAAATAGTCTTTCTATGACCTGAAGTCTTTTATGAATATGGATTTAGGTGGTCTTAGTAAGACTTCTTTCTCTAATAGGAAAATCTAATTTGATTAAAATGACAGGTCTATACATATAGTCACATTTGTTTCCATTTGAACCTANAAATGGTCTAAAATCATTTTCTGAATNTTAAGTGAGGACANGAGTTTCCTGTGGTTGCAAAGACTGCACAAGTTTTAGAGNAATAGAACATTGCAATTCACATGTGTTGTGACTGGGCTACGCTTGGCCAAGCTTTGGCTTTTTGNTTCTGAACAATGCAAAAGTCATCATACCAAGGAAAGATAGTCCTTGGTAAAGAAATCACCCCTGGCAATGCTCAAGGATCTTTTTAATTAAGTGAGATGCTGTCCTTGGGGAAATAAAATATGCCAAAGCATCTCTTTGCATTTTTTTAACCCAAATAGAAACAGGGTCAATATTTCTTGCTTATCATTTACTTCTTTCTTTAAAACTTTTTGCTACACAGTTCTCTCTCTTATCTATCTATCTATCTATCTATCTATCTATCTATCTATCTATCTATCTATCTATCTATCATCTCTGTGTGTGTCTCTATCATCTATTTCTCTGTGTCTCTGTCTCTGTCTCTCTCTCTCGTGTGTGTGTGTGTGTTTGTGTGTGTGTGTGTGTGTAGTGTGCATGCATGTGGTGAAATCAGAGGTCAACTTGATGGAGTCAGTTCTCTCTTTCTACCATGTGGATCCCAGAGATTGAACTTAAGTCATCAGGCTTGATGGCAAGCACTTTTACTGTGTAGCCAGCTCCCTCCCCATACTATCTGTTTCTTACAATCCCTTTACATTTTGCTCAGCTGTATGCTAATAGACACACTTCTTTGCACACCATCCATATGCAAAAACAGGAGCTGTTCAGTTCAGGTAAGCTGTACCCTTGGGTACCTGGCTGTGTTGGGTAACACTTTTATTCCTTTTTNTTGGTAATTCTGTTTACAATTGGAGATGAGATGTAGTCTTTCAAGCACAACGTTTGCTTAACTCAGACCTCCTTACGTGTGTTTAATAACACTTATTTGGTGAGAATTGTAACTGTGAAGAAATATGACTATAGAATATTGTTGAAGGTGTGCTCAGGCTTCACTAAGGTCTCACTAAGCTTTCTTGGAAGCAGGAGAGATTACAGGCTCTGGTAGTCCGATATCTCTGCTAACTAACCTTGTAAAATGAGGAAGTCCAGTTTCATGGTGTCTTGCTTCCTGCACCCCAGGCAGTGAAATTCCTTATTAAAAAAATAACTAATATAAATCCATAGACTATTTAAGTTTGGTGAATCATACCTTTTAGTTTTGGGGATGGCTCTTTTGAAGGATATAGGTTTAATATAGGTGTCCAACATACATACTTCTTTACTGATCTGCTGCTTTCACCATGCAATTTTGCTACCATCAGGACCATCACTAGAGTGATTTGTGATAATGGTAGCCACAAAGGCCCTATGTTTGATATTGTGCCCTCTGATAACAATTAATAATTAAAGCTATCAGAATAATTAAAGCTATGATTCAATGTTTTCAAACCACGCATGTAAAGAAAGTAGCTACTCAATGATGTACACTAGGTTCCAGCATTCTGATATTGGTTAGGAAAAGTCAGTCTTATCTAGATGTTTGTGTATCTGCAGTCAGTTCACTGTGGTCAGATAGTAAAAATACTGATACTAGAGAAGAAAGAATGATGACAATATTCTGGTTTGGAAATTAAGCATCATAAAACCCCTTTCCAGACAACCTTTCAGTGGTCTGGAAATTCTTATGGCTTCTCAGTAACTTTTAAATACCTGTGGTCAATGGAACATCTCCCTAATCTGAACTAATGTTCAAGTCAGAGAAATTTGATGTTTTATGTCTAACAAGGATTTGGTTAATCTTCATAATTTCATAAAGAAATTTTAATAAAGAAAACTCAAAGCTACCTATGATATATGTTAGAATGGTTAATAACCATGGTAAATCCAGACATCCATATATGGTTTGACAATGAGTTGACACTTTTCAACATTTCATTATCTTTTCCAATACTCTTGTTACTTTATTACATTTCTTATAATATCTGTGTTGTAAAGTAATGTGAATAAAGAAATCCATGGATGATTGAAATAAATGTAATAGGAATTTGAATCAGTTCCCGGAAGTAGTCATAAAAATAATATCATACAGTGATGTTTTAATTAATTTTAAAAATGCACTGAGTTCTGACTGGTTCATGAGACTTCCAAGGGAGAGAAACATGTTTGAAAATTCTGTTTCTCCACTGTTTTGTATTCCAAGATTTTCCCACATCTTTGCTTCCACATAGCATTGGATTTTTTTTTCCATTTATCCAGAGTGGAGAGTTCCTTTAGTAGTATTCTTGTAGCCGTCATAGAAGGTCTAAGTTGTTTCCACATAGTGAAAACTGAGAAAAGGTGTGTGTTGTGGAAACATACCTCATCAGGCTTGTGTATTGAGTGTTTGGTCCTCAGCTGGTGACACTACTTTTGGAAGGCCCTGGAAACTTTAGGAATGGGTTTCATTGGAGGAAACAGGTTCTGGGGTCTGCCTGGTCACACTTCTGACTTTCACTTTCTGTTTTCTATCTATCAGGAAGTGAATACATTCCCTCTCCACACACTTCCCCCACCATGATGCTCTACCTCAGCAGAAGTGCAGAATCACAGGACAGAGGACCACAGACTAANGTCCCAAAACTATGACCCAAACCAAGTAGCAGCTCCCTCTAAGTTGCTTCTATCGGGTAATTGATTAGCTGGGCACAACTAATGAATACAGTGGATATTTTCTGTTAATGTGCCCATAACAGAAGTCGAGCAGATAGGATGGAGTCATTGGATAATAGTTTTAAGAGTCAGGATACAGGTTTTAGGAGTTGACTAGTGACCAGCATACTCCTACGGCATTCCTGGCAATTACATTTGTGAGAAGCTTATCTCATCCCAAGGGAGCCAATTATTTTTCTGGACAGTATAACTTGTTAAACCAACCTAGATCTCTTTCCCCTTAATTTCACTCCAGGCATTAGATCTGTCCACTGCAGCATCACAGATGGAGTCACTCTCATGTCCATATGATTACTGTTCAGATACTGGACCATCCCTATTTGGTGATCAACATTCCAGGATGGATATCTCCATCTCCAGGTCTTCCTCAAAGTCGACTTTTAGTCCTTTGTTCTACATGGGCACCTTCGGATAATTCCAGACCTTTGTGAATGTTCTTGCAGAATGTAACACTCAGCTGTAGTCTGACCTATGAAGAAAACAGTGAGACTATAACATCCCATAATTGGGCTATGATTTTTCCCATTAAGGCAACCTAAAATTGAATTAGTTCTTCCCATTTCTGTAGCACATTGTTGGTTCATAATGAGGTTATTGTCTAAAATAACCTCTAAATCTTTTTCAGATGAACTGCTTCTTGACAAATGAGGTCTATCCTCATCTTTAATTTATGAAATTCATTGTTTTAAATCAAATTCAGGACTTTTATTATTTAGTCCTTTTTTTTTTAAATGATCAGTTTAGCCCATTACTTTTGGGGTAATTGTTTGCTATATTTTTGCTGCACAGAATCCCTTTGAAGAATGAATCCTTCCCACTGCTTAGTCCTTGGGCCCTGTGAGAACACATGCTTACCAGCCTGGGGAAGTATTACATCACTGTGGCTGGTTTAGTGGAGAGCATGTGACATCACATGGGCCAGTTTGGCTCACACCTAAGACCTTGACTAGCACTTTTGAGCAAAAGGACATTCCCTCCATTGTGACTGTTGAGCTGGGAGAAAAGAAGCCCGGAGATGCTAAAAGCCGTATTTGACTTCACTTGGGAGAAACATCCTGAAGTGAATAAATAAAGAGAGCAAGCAGGGAGAAAAACATACCCAAGATGTATAAAAAGGGTCTGATTCTTGATCACATATTTGAGCAACTGGCTCCAACTATGTTCAAAGTGATTGGCAAATCAAATATTTGTTTTCAGAAGTTGCACAAGCAGGGCTCCTGTCTCTTGGAATCAAGAACTGAGAACAATGTGGGTTTAAACTTTCCAAGTTTCATTTCTTTCTTAAATTGAATAAGTAAGTATGCCTTCTGTCTTAACCTTGGTTATTAGTAGAAATGTCAAGTGGAACAATATCTTTTCAGTTAACATTTTTGATGTTATGCTTGTTTAAATCATAAGGAAATTAACCTACCTTCTATCTCTTTCCTCTATATAAGGAAAGATTGGGGCATTTACAGTGTGTGGCTAAACAAATTTAAGGTGTTATGCTTTGAACATATTCACAAGCTAGTGTCCATCCACCTCTGTTAGCNATGTTAAAGTTACACAGGCTAACAATACATTCATGGGGATCCCCTGTTGGTTTCTGGCAAAACAATCATATTCTTAATTCAAAATTTACAAACTATGCATTTATTGACTCAGACTCCATTTTCTGAGCAATCATTTACTATTTAGTGTAACAAGTCTTTTCATGCCCCACTAGCCAGTTCCCAAATAATGACACAGAGACTTCTTATTAACTATGAAAGCTCAGCCTATAGCTTAGGCTTGTTCCTAACTAGCTTGTGTAACTTAAATTAACCTATTTATATTAATTTACATTCTATCATGTGGTGTTACCTCTCTTCCATCTTGTGCCTCCTGTTTCCTCTCCCTGTCTCCTGGTGTCTTCCTTATGCCTAGATTCCTCCTCCTCTTCCTTTTTCTTCCCAGAAATCCTGCCTATACTTCCTGCCTGGCTATTAACCATTCACCTTTTTATTGCACCAATCACAGCAGTACATTTTCACACAGTGTACAAATATTCCACAACAACTTAGTAATTCTGATTTTTCATCTACCATTTAGAAAAACAGCACAATCATTAGCCTTCTAGCTTTTTTGTGCACACGCGCGAGTGTGTGTGTGTGTGTGTGTGTGTGTGTGTGTGTGTGTTATGTATGTGTTCAGGTATGTGTAAGAACTAGAGGTTGATACTATGATGTTTCTCCTCAGTCACTCCCCACCTTATTTTTAAAGACAAGGTCTTGCTGTTACAGTTAGAATGGCCGGCTGGCCAGTGAACCCCAGGGATTCCCTGTTTCTTTCGCCAAATGCTGAGGTTACATGTGCATGCTGTGGTACCTATCTTTTAGGTGGGCTCTGAGAATATGAACTCANGTCTTCAAGCTTGTGCAGCAAGCACTTTTCCACTGTGATAACTCCTGTTTAACCATATGTGTGTGGAAGTATATGTGTGCACATCACTGAGCACTCAGAGTCCAGAAGAGGGCACCAGATCCTCTGAAGTTACAGGGTTTNCAAGATGTCTGGCTTGTCACATGGTGCTGGTATCAGAACTCTGGTCCTCAAGATTTTGCACCAAGCACCTTTAACTGCCAAACCATCTCTCCAGTGCTGTTTCTCCCTATTTTATTATCCCCTAAAGATGGCTGAGCAATAAGGACCACAAATTCCTTGAGTATGCTGGAAAGACCTCTCAGGAACCAGGAAACTGTGTTGTTTTTCACAGCACTCTTAGGCTCCTTTGAGAGCCTTGAGAGAAGATAACCACATCCTTTTCACATCGGATGTTATTTCTTTTCATACAGGAGAAAAAAACAACATGAAATTTAGTAACCTGGCCCTTGTGCTTCAGCGTTAACTTTCCCCTGTCTTCTCAAGGTAGCCCACAATCATTTGTTCCCCATTCAGACAATGCCGAGGAACCATTTGTTACCTACNTTCAGATCATGTTGCGGCCTCGTCCCACCACAGGCCGTGGCCTCTCTCACTGCACTGGCATGTTAACCTTTCCCCCTGATCCTGATAGCCATTCCAATGATTTCTTTTGATAAGTCTCTTTTAGAGACCATTTTCATTTAAGGATTCTCTGTAGACATGTTCTGACTTTCAGAGATGTCTGCATGCTTCTTTTCTGCATCATTGGTATAGTCAAGTTTCATTTCAAAAGAAGAATAAGCTTCCTTTCTGAACACCAACGCAGCCAGTGAGTGAATACATTTACAATGNGAAAATTGTGAAATAATTAAAAAAATNNTCAGTGGGACTTGTCTGAGTGTATTCTTCAGTCATGTGCTCAACTTAGTTGACTAAGCATCTGTCATGTGTGTCTTTCTAGTACTACAAAGATGAGTTAATCCTAAAACTGGGCATAATAAAGCCTGATATGTGGCAATGCCTGTCACCCAGCCCTTAGAAGGCAGAGGGAGGAGGACTGTGAATTCAAGTCAGCCTTGGGTTGTAGCAAGTTTGAGGCTAGCCCAGGCCTTAAGGAAGACTGTGTCTTTTCATTTGTGGGCCTCAGTTTNAGTGGTGGAGCCAGTCCCCCAGCCTAAGAGATTGTTTCTTCATCAAGGAAACAAATGAGCAAGCAGACAACCAACAAACAGTAACAGCAAAAACAAAAAATTAAAAGTAAACATAGTAAAACTTGAAATAGATTTTTACATTTTAAACATTTAATTTGTTATTTTTTAAATTATATGTGTGTTTGTGTACCTGATTGTTAGTGTATGCNCGTGTGTGCAGGTNCTTGTGGAGGAGGAGGCATCAGATCCAGCTGTGCTGCCCAGCAGGGGGCTGGGATCAGAATTTGGGTCCTCTGCAAGAGCTGCANGTGCTCTTGACTGCTGAGCCATCTCTCTAGACCCTGGTTTATTTTGCTGTTAATTCTGTGTATGTGTGTGGAGGGTGGTATGTGTACGTGACTGTGGGTACCCTCAGTGGCCAGAAGAGGGTACCAGACCCCCTGGAGCTGAAATTACAGTTGGTTGTCAGTTGCCTGACATGGGTGCTGGGAGCCAAACTCCAGTCTTGACTTAACTTCNGGTCCCTTCCCAAGGCTGCTGCTCACTCATTGTATTCTCTTGTATTAGGAATGGCTCCAATCTTTCCTTTAACTTTCCATCATAACTTCTGAGACTATCATACTGTATTTATCAATTTCTACTGAAGGTTTGAGGATGTCAGAAGAAAATTATGACACAGGCATATTAAAAGCAATTGGTAGGTGACTCCTCTACAGATGTAAGGTGGCCCATAANCATCTTTCATTGGGGACCTCTCTGCCTATGGCCTTTTACTGTGTCTCACTGGGAGAGATTCACTTATTTGTTTGTTTGTTTATTTATTTGTTTGTTTGTTTATTTATTCAGGCATTCATTCATCATATGTCTCTTACCTGGGATTCGGGTCTTCAGATTTTATAAATGTCCCCCTCCTCCAAAAAAAGAAACTAAGTAGGACACTTTCCTCTGCCACACTCCTGGGAACATCACAGGCTATTGCCAAGGCCTTTGGTTACTCTCCATAACCTGATGGTAATGCTCTATTGCTGAAGACACAAAATTTATTTATGTTATTGAACATAGAGAAATCAAGCTGGTACCTAATTAGAAGCTTCAGTCCTAGCATTCATGGAAAGTACCCTTCATGCTACTAGAGGAGAAAAATAATCATTAATATCATCCAGCTACAAACTACAGACTTAAAACAGCTACCTGTCTGCAAGATATACTAGTGAAATAGGGCCACAATCGTTACNGGAGTAACTTAGTTGTGTTTGAATGGATTAAAGGGCCACTCCATGAGATANAACTCATATTTGATACTGCTAATGTGGTCAAGAACCTGAGACTAGCTAGGCCAGGAGCCCTAGGGGAAAAACACCTTCTATTACTGTGGTAAAGGAGCATAGCAATAAAATGATGATGTAATGCCATACTCATCCATCAGAACATTTCTCAACCCTCATTGGAGAATCAGTACATGATAATTAACACAGAGACCCACAACTAGACAATGTGTAGAAAGTGAGAGTTTGGAGCACTCAATCCTAATGGGATGTCTTCATCAAACCCCTCTTCTCAAGCCTTGGGGATCTATGTAAAAGAGGAGGCAGAAAGATCGTGGAAATCAGAGGTGATGAATAACTACACGGAAACAGTGTTATCTAGACACAACAGAACTGATGCACATTTGAACTCATAGAGACTGTGACAGCACACACAAGATCTGTACAAGTTCAAACCAGACAAAATCCCATCACAGAGAAGGAAAAGAAGACAGAAAGTCCCACCCCTAACTGAGAAGTGATTTGCAATTGATACCTGCTGGAAAAGAGAAAATCAGTTTTCTCTAATGATGTGTCACTGGGTATATCAACCACACTTTATGCAGACCCAATGCCCAGGAGTAGCTGGCAAACATAAAATGTACAACATNCTTANTTTTGTANGTTTTNTTTTGGGTATTTCTTCTCTTACTATATTTTGTTTTTAATTTGTTTTGATTTTCTCCTTAATTTGCTTTCTTTGAGAGAGAGAGAGAGAAAGAACATGGATTTGGATAGGTAGGATCTGAGAGGAGCAGGGAGATGAGGAAGAATATGATGAAAATATATTGTTTGGATAGATTGTTTCAAATAGGTAAAAGAAATACATGTGAAGCAGTTTCAGATCCAGGTTCTTCCTCNTTTTTATTTAATTTTTTATTAAATTTTTTTCTTTCCTTTTACATACCAACCCCTGTTTCCTTTCCCTCCTCTTCTCCCACTCCCTCCATCGACCCCCACCCCCACCCCTCCTTATAGAGGGTAAGACCTCCCTTGGGTAGTCAACACAAGCTGTCATCAGGTTCTTGCTCTTTGGGTATTTTTCTGTGCTCGGGCTCAAACCCAGGGCTTTGGGCATACTANGTAGGCAGTCTGCCATTTGTGCTATTAGNTCAGCTCCCACCACTTACAAATAATACCACTTAAGGTAGTTTGAATGAGAATGGCCCCATAGGCTCATATATTTGAATTCTTAGTCACCAGGATATGAAACTGATTGAGAAGGATTAGGGGGTGTGGTCTTGTTAGAAGTGTATCCCTGGGGGTAGGTTTTAAGATTTCTGAAGCACAGACCAGGCCCAGTGTCTCTCTGCTTGCTGCCTGTGGATCAGGATGTAAANTTCTCAGCTACTACTCTAGCACCATGCCTGCCTACCTGCCACCATGGACTAACCCTCAACTGTAAACAAGTCCCCAAATAAATGCTTTCTATCGTAAGAGTGGCCTTGGTCACAGTGTTGCCTCAAAGCAACAGAATAGTAACTAAGACAATCATTTTATTGCTTCTTTTCCTTAAGTGTTTAAAAATGGATAGGGGGGTTGTCTGGGACCAGAGAGATGCCCAGTGGTTTTGAATACTTGTTGCTCTTGCAAAGGACCTAGGTTTGATTTCTAGCACTCACATCAAGTGGCTCACAACTGCCTAAACTCTAGTCCCAGGGAACCTGATGCCCTCTCCTGGCCTCTGCCAGCACTGTAGTCTATATACATACACTCAGACAAGCACACATAAACACAAAATTATAAATAACAAATCTTAAAAAAAGCACTAAAAAGTAAAGAACCCCAACATCCAAGAGATTTATTTATAAAAAGAAGAAAAAGAAAAATAATCATGGTGTGTGTGTGTGTGTGTGTGTGTGTGTGTGTGTGTGTGTGTGTAGGGGTATATATCTCCATAAACATGAACTTATTGGAGTAAATTTTAAAATGTATTTGTGTGTATATTTGTGTGTCTGTGTGAGTGCATGTCATATATGTGCAGGCACCTGCAGAGGCCAGGAGAGGGTGTTGGACCCCATGCAACCGGTGTCATGGGTGATTGTGGCTGGGTATTGAACTTCGGTTCTCTGCAAGAACAGCAAATGCTCTTAACTACTGAGTCATCTCTCCAGGCCCCTAGGTTGAATGTTTTAACAACAAAACCTTGTGTTAGCAATAGTTACAAGATACTACTTGGACTATTCTACATGAAACTGAAAACAAAAAGGATATTTTTTCTAGGTTTGAACTATCTTAACATTTCTCAATTCATTGTTATACACAGATCCACCATGATTGACACAATCCTAACTTCCTGTTGCTAAGTTCCCACTGTGTGCTGACTATTGCACTAAGCACCTGCCGCACATATCTGTTTCATACACTACAATGATCTTATGGAATACAAGGATTAATAGCCTTGCTTCTAAGATGAAGAGATTAAAGTTCAGAGACGCTAAGTGATTTTGACATGGAAGCACAGCCAGGAAATAATGCAGCAGAGATTGGAAAACAGGTCAGGATGGACCAGGGCTCAGGCTACTTCTACTATTAATACAATATCATCATAACTGAGAATCTGCTTGTTGTGACAGTTGTGGGGCTGCCCTTCATCCAGGACTGTGCTGTCAGTGTGCTGAGCACCTGAGATGTGGCTTGCTCAATTCAAGACATACTGGAAGTATAAAGTACACAGCACTTTCTAAGGCTCCATATAAGAACACAGAATGCAAAAAAGGCCCTCATTAGACATGTTTTATATCGATTACTTGTTAAAATGATGCTATTTTAGAAAGATTAGATTAAATAGCACATATTATTAAAATCAATTTTAGCTGTTTCTCTTTCTCTGTCTTGATGTGCTATTAGAGAATGTGAAATTGCATAATTGGCTCACATCATACTTTCTATTGACCTGCTCTGGAGGCTTCACTTGATGACGCGCACAAAGTGCGGTGCCTCAGTGCACTGGAAAGCTGCTTTCTTTTTCTTTGAATTTACAACTTAGGGACAATTTTGGATGAAAATAACAATATGCCTCAAATAAACTGACCAAGGTTTAGGGCAAGGACTTTTTGCTTTAGGGCTTGGACTTTTGTAATTCCGGGCGCATGCTCACATTGTTCTTTGCAAATAGCTACTTTAGCGAGGTAAACTTCTTTGTATACGTGAAACTAAGACATAGTTAGAGTTGGTGTCACTNGGCTCTGCTCTGGAGTGAATGCTGGTGTAGTCCTTGCTTTTCTCACCATTGTAACAAAATATATAATGACAACAACTTAAGGGAAGAAGGGGGATTTTAAGTCCTGGCTAAAGAAGGTCCAGCGTCCACCATGGCAGGAGATGTGGCCGGAAGTGTGGGGTGACTGGTCATGTTATCTGCACAGTAAGGAAGCAGAGAGCTAAGAGGGTCCAGTGTCCACCATGGCAGGAGATGTGGCAAGGAAGTGTGGGGTGACTGGTCATGTTGCATGCACAGTAAGGGGGCAGAGTCAGATGACTGCTGGTCAACTCACTTTCTCTCTTTTTTGTTCCTTCCAGAGCCTCAGCCTTTGGGAGGATGGTAGCATTTGCCATTCAGGGTGGGTCTTCTCTCCCCAGTTAATCCTCTCTGGAGACACCCTCTTGGGCACCCATAGCGATGTGTCCCCTNGGTGATTCCAAAACCTGTAAATTTGACAATGCAGGTTACTGGTCAGAGCTGGGTTTTCACAAAGGCATGCCTGGAATGACCAGTTGCTAAAGTCCAGATGATGGAGGAGCAGCCTTGTTCATCAAATTTGCTTTGGCTTATTCTATCTCCAAGAAAGGAGATAGCCTTGTGGATACTGGAATATGGAGTACTGCAAACATTGAATTTATTAACGGTTTAATCGGTTCACTGCTAAGAACATAAAAANGCTTAGGGCCTCTATACAGCAGGTCCAGAGAAGAATTNAAGTTTTCTTTTTCACCTAAAAGGGCAGAAATAGAAAGCCCTGCCTGACAACACACGAAAAGCATCCTTTACAACACAGGGAACCTTCTCTACCCTCTGCCTCTCCCCAGCCGCATCCACCGCCTCCTCTTCCCATCTCCTCACCACAGCATGTGAAGAAACAGCCTTTGGACAAATGGAGGAGATGGCCTTTGCTGAGATACCCTCGACCCTAATAAGAGAGAAATGGCTATAGACTCATGCAGATTCATTTTAGTCACCCTCAGTAGAGTGAGCACAGCACCCAGGAGACACAGTGGGGCTAATTTAATCAAAAGCAATGAAGAAAGATAGCCTTGTGTCAGGTGTGGTGTCACCCAGTCAAAATCCCAGCAGTTGGAGGGCTGAGGTACAAGGACCTTGAGTCCCAGGTTAGCCCTACCTCAAAAAATCAGGCAAGAGCAGAATGAAGAAGGGAAGGGGGAAAGGGAGGGAGTGAGGGAAGAAGGAAAAGGCCGGCTCCACACTCCTCTTTCCTGGGTCCGTGGAAGGCATGCATGGATTTCTGATCTGAACCTTAGGAGTGTTTCTGGGTTCTTGTTAAGTTGGTACTTATTTGACCAAGAGGTCCAGATGCCTGATTAAGAATCTGGCACTGGTCCAGTCTTGTCTTTGTCAGCAGCGACTTCCCAAGGAGCAGGAGGAGAAGCAGCCCAGCTCGCCAGTTCCCCCAGCGGAGGTGAAAAGGATGCCTCCTCTTTGTTGCTCTCCTTACACCCTGGCCTGCAAAGTCTTGCCCAGCCTCTTCTTGTTCCAGTGGCTGTTCAAGCATGTAATAAGTTGGGTTGCAGTGATCCGGAAGCTCCTGCTTGGGGTGATGCTTCTGCCGGTGGCTGTGTGGCTGGAGCTNGGGCAGGAATGTACATTTTCACAAAGGTTCACAGAACGGCTGAANTGTTCAGATTTGCAGTCATCACTAAGGTACTTTAAGTGTTTCTGTTAGGATGCAGGAAAAAAATATTTTTTTCGAGGATGTTTAAGGAGTAGGAACAGCCTGGCATAAAACCGTAATCTTTCACAGTTCAACAAGCAGGAGAAGAGATACGAGCAACAATGGAAGCCACACAAGGAGTTCTCATTTCCTCAATGCATTAATGGTCACGTGTGCCTGCTAATGNAGTCACCTGCAGGTCACAATGCTACAGTGGCACCTGTNATTACCAAGGAGCGACACATTTGCTGTGAAGGATTTCATTTCCATCCAACATGTTTTTGTAAAGACTNTATTATTTGATNTTGCTAGTACCAAGTGTAGCTNCCCATGTGTGTATGCAGGTGCATGTATGTGTGTTTGTGCATGTGGAGACCAGAGAGCCACCTCAGGTGCTGTTCCTCTGGTGCTGTCTACTGAGAGAGAGGGAGGAGGGGGAGCGGTGTGTGGCTTGTGTACATATGTGTGTTGGGTGTGCATGTTTTTGAACATTTGCAGAGACCAGAGGAGGATGCTGTGTGTCTTGTTCTGTCACTTCACCTTGTTTCTTAAGATAGTGCCTCTCATTGACCCTGGAACTGGGTTGACCTCCTGTGACTCTCCTGTCTCCTTGCCACAAAGCACAGGTTGTAGGTGTGAGGATGACACACAGCTTTTTNTGTGGGGTTTGGAAATTTGAACAGAGATCCTCCTGATTGCAAGGCAAGAGCTCTTCCCACGGGTTATCTTCTCAACCCCAGCTCATTTTCAAGATGGTTTCTCACAGGATCTTACTGGGGGGTAGGCTCAGGACTGGCTGAGCAGCAAACAGCAGGGATTCTCATTGTCTGCCTGTCCAGTGCTGCAACTCCGAGTCTGCACCACCATGCCTGGCTTTTGGGAAACAAAGTCAGGTTCTCACACTTGTGCAGAAACACTTTACCAACTGAGCACCCCCAGCTTTGTACACAAAATGTGTTCAATTCTAAGGGAACTGTCACCCCGATGAGGGATGATTCTTACATCTGACCGGTTTATTGACTTTAAAAAACTGTTCTTTCAAGGGCATTTGAAGGACCTTTAGCCAGTGGTTGGGTGATCTACATGGCAAAGGCTTAGAAATAACTGTCTGGGCCTCCTACCCTCAGCAGGAAAGCACACAAACAACAACATCCCAATCAAACAGCCAAACAGCCAGGCAAACAACCAGCCAGGCAAACAACCAGCCAGGGGGCTGCAAAGATGACCAGGATTAAGAGCACGTTCTTCTCTTTCAGAGGACCTGAGTTCAGTTTCCAGCACCCATCGTTTTGAGTAGCTCACAGATATGTGCCCTACCTCCAGCTCCATGATATTTGATGCCCTCTTCTGGCCTCTGCA
>LZPO01017975.1:0-21463 GCA_001675575.1 Neotoma lepida | reverse complement strand
AGGCAGGTGTGCGTGCACATGTGTTTGCATGCATGTGGCAGTCAGAGTACAACTTTGCTTGTGGTTTCTCTGGAGCTATTGAGCTATCCACATTCTTTATAAAGACAAGGTTTCTTCATTGGCTGGGAACTTGCTGTGTAGTCTAGGCTGGCTAGCCATGATNTCCCAGGGAGCTGTCTATCTTTACCTCCCTAGTGCTGGTACTACAAAGGTGTGTCACCACACCTGATTTTTTTGTTTTTGTTTTTTGTTTTTCCACATGGGTTCTGGGGATGGAACTTGGCCCACAGGCTTGTGTAGCAAGCACTTACCAACTGTNCTATTTCTCTAACCATAGTCTTTTCCTGTAAAGAAATTCTTTTGAGTCACCACGTGTGACCCACATTTTAGATCTTGTGTTTTATACATTCAGACAGCCAGTGAGATTGTGACAAGGACACAGGGATTCTCTTAAACCTTGCTAGGTATAGAATGGAGGCTGTTTCCTTTAGTCAACCATCCCGTCCCTTGACCTGCATGTTAGGTGAGGCTTTTATTGACATTTAAACAAAGATTCTCGGGATAGACCACTTTGTCTTCAAGGATCTTTGAAGGAACCAGAAGGCAAAGTATTTTGCCCTCAATATAAATGTACCTCTCTAGTGATTTATTGGCAGATGGATCTAGGTGACAATAGATTTCTAAATTGAATATTCTGCCTTCAGAATGGCCTCTGATGTGCATTAAGATCGTATTGTAATAACCACACCTCTCAATTTGTGCACATACACTGTCCTGATTACATTATCCATCAATCTGCAGGACAATTGTCAGATGAGCCTGCTAGCTGAGGAGGGAGACTAAATGGATGTTTCTTGGCACAACCCTGACTAGTTAGGCAAGGAGAATCTTTTCCGGCATCTGGGAGAATGCATCTGACACTTTTCAGCATCAGCACTTAGGTCTTTTCTCTAAGTGCCACATGCGCTGAATGCCTTTACTCTTCCCCAGATATAATCTCTTGATTTTGTTGACCTCATTGTTGCCATGCGCATGGAATATCAGAAGTACATAGATTTCTCCAGGCGGTCCTTCCCTCTTTTCTCCCACATGATCCCTGTCTCCTTCCTACTGTCTTGTCTTTTCTCCACTTTTATTTAACTTTTACAGTACTAAGGATGGAACCCAGGTCTTTATGCTTGGCATGTATGTGCTCAACTACTGTGCTGCACTCCCAGCTTCGTCTCTGTCTTTTCACAAATATCTACTTAGTGCTGGACAAATACTAGTTGCTATTTAAGGTAACACCAGTATAGACTCTACCCTCTTTGAGCTTATGGAGAGGTGTGACACCTGTCTGACTCCCATCTTCCTCTCAGTCAGTAATTTAGCCTCCTCTTTAAACCTTGGACCTACAGGCACACACACACACACACACACACACATACACACACACACACACACACACAATCTCACCTGTGTCTAGGCATGGTTGGCTGGTCTCACAGGTATTTTGTTATTGTGGTAAATGAATTGGTATGTTACTCTTCCAGGAATCACATTGTGTGTGTGTGTGTGTGTGTGTGTGTGTGTATACACATGTGCATTCATAGTTCATATGTTGATGAAGCGTAATCCTAATTAGTCATAACAGTAAAAACCTGGAGTCAGATATTGAAGGTGAAAGCTGAAAGATCAGAGAAGCAGAGCAGTCAGCTGCTAGAACTTCTTACCTCTCCAAAATCTCAGTCCACATATGCATGATCTGTCTCTTGTCTCTATGAATCCTCAGACTGAATGGGCCCGAGATCCTGTCTCCATCTCCCTAGTGCTGAGATTAAAGACATGATCCTCCCAAGTGCTGGAATTAAAGGTGTGTGCCACCACTGCTTGGCCTCTCTAGTTAACAAGTGGCTAGCTCCACCCTCTGATCTCCAGGCAAGCTTTATTTGTCAGAACACAAACAAAATGAAGCTGCTCAGGACAGTTTCAAGGCAGCTGGCTGAGATGATCCAGCCTCACAGACTACTCTAGCTAGGACTTCAGACAAGCTGAGCACTTTCCCGTTACACAGAGAGTGGACAACAAATGATATAGCTAGCTAACTCTCCCAGGACTTGACAATTATCCCAATTTTTTTCAGGGTCCCCTAAAGATGCCATCCCCCCCTGCAGACAGCAGGAAGTAATTTTAAGAACATGACACCCACATTCCCAAGAGGTGGGGTGGGTGGTTTTGGTCATTTAGTGGGTTATGGATATTTGCCATTGTTTAGGGTGGTTAGTTACAAGTTGTTATTGGTAATGGTTAGGAAAGAAGTTGAACAAAGGAAATTAGATTCAGGAATCTCTTTCTAAAATGAAAAAGGGGATATAGAAATAAGATAAAAAGATAGATAATTGGATCTACTTTTAAAAAGCAGCTACTAGTTTTAAATATTTTACATTGACTTGGATTTTTGTATATTGATACTAATTTGAGGTTATTTTTGTTATACTATATATATATGTGTGTATACATATATATATGTGTGTGTGTGTTATAAAAGTGATAGAATCAAAAGGTAGATTTTGAACTTACTTTTAAACCAAAAAAGCAACTACTAATTTTAAATATTTTACATCAATATGGATTTTTATATATTGATACAAATTTAAGGTTATTTTGGTTAGAACATACTGTACATATGTTTCTACTTTTCTTCAAGGTATTGTATCTATACAGCTTGTCTAACAATGTAATGTAAATTTCTAGTCCTTGAAAGTTATTATTACAAACTATTTAGGATAACAAAGAAATGCAGGTTAGTAGTAAGTCACCTATTACAATCAAACTTGTAGTCATGTTAGGTATATTTTCAAGGTCAGACAGATATATTTCAGATGGACAAGTGGTTTACAAACACTTCAGAGATATAAAAAAATATGGCATTTAAGATGATTTAAAAACATAAGGTTCTTTTTTTTATGCCAATAAGACATGTCAGCTCCTGGCAGGACCAAACTACTTCAGAGAAGNTGATGGGCACAGNAGAAACTGCACATGGAGTTTATTTCTTTGTGGCAAAAGTTAGCTACTGGGCAAGAAAGAACCCTTACCTCGACTGCTGAAAGTATGCTGTCCAAATTGGACAGCAGAACACAAAAGAGAGTGACTGCTGAAACTTCCAAGACAAGGTGGATCATTTCCTCAAAAATTCTGTTTCACAGAAAAGTCTGTCAGATATTTTAGGCCTGTAGGCCAAATATGGATGCCCCAATATTATAGAGGAACCTTGGGTGACTGTCCAGGCAGCCAGCTGTTTCTGTCATTTCTTATTTTTGGAAGTTGTTTGCTCTACACTTCCTGTTTACTCAGGTGATATTATATTCTTCTCAGGTCTCTGACGGAGTTGAAGACTTTATAATTATAGTTTTCCTTTTTAACAAATTCAGAAAAGAAACTCACTAAAGAGATGTAAAGTGTATAATGTTGATAGACATAAAAAGATAGTTTTGGATTGATAATGCAAATTAGGATAGAAAGTGAATTAGGTACAACACTTTGGACTCACCAAGATAGGATAAATAATGGAGTATTTTCNCTGAATTTGTCAAATGCTATGGGCTAGACCTTGTTAATGTAATTATTACCTGTATATAGTTACTGTACTTATTGTATATAGTTTTTCTATGTTAGTTAAAAACTTTCACTTTTTGTTTAGACAAAAAGGTGGAAATGTTGTATGATATTTTATTTATGCTCTGACAAATAAAGCTTGCCTGGAGATCAGAGGGTGGAGCTAGCCACTAGTTAACTAGAGAGACCAGGCAGTGGTGGCACACACCTTTGATCCCAGCACTTGGGAGGATCATACCTTTAATCTCAGCACTAGAGAGATGGAGACAGGATCTCGGGCCCATTCAGTCTGAGGATTCATAGAGACAAATCACACACCTGTGGACTGAGATTTTGGAGAGGTAAGACGTTTCTAGTGGCTAGCTGCTCTGCTTCTCTGATCTTTGAGCTTTGACCCTCAATATCTGACTCCAGGTTTTTATTGCTAAGACTAATTAGGACGGCGCTTCATGTTCATATGTGTGGATGTTTGCACACATTCATGTGGAAGCCAGATGTTGAGGTTTGATGCCTTTCTCAGTTGCTCCTCATCTTACCTTTTAAGAACAGAGTCTCTCACTGAATCTGTGTCTCCCATTGGCTTGACTGACTATCTATCCAGGGAGCTCTGCCTCCCAGAGCTGCATCTAGCTTTTTACTTGGTTACTAGGGATCCAAACTCATGCATTTCATCTCCTGAGCCATCTCCACAGCCCCGTGCTGGTATTTTTTATGTGCATCAGTTGTGTTTTAGAAGTATGTCTGGACTGAATTTGGGATATCCAAATTTTAGTACTGAAGGCCTGGTTCTTAGGTACATTCCACAGTTTTTCATGAAAGAAAACAAAATTATAGTGTCTTTCAGTGTCTACAATAGGTTGAGCTGGGGACTACCTCTAAGGAACCCCAAATCTGCAGCTATTTGTCCTTTCTATGGAATATATTGGTGTTTGCATGTAGCCTATCCATGTTGTCTTAGGGTTTCTATTGCTGTGAAGAGACACCATGACCACGGCAACTCTTATAAAGGAAAACATTTAACTGAGGTGGCTGCTTACAGTTCAGAGATTCAGTCCATCATCATCACATTTGGGAGCATGGCGGTATGCAGGCAGACAAGGTGCTGACTATGTCTTGATCAGAAGACAAGAGGAAGTGGACTTGCTGTCATCCTGAGGGAAGCTTGAGCAAAAGAGACCACAAAGCACCCACCCTGACAGCAATGCACTTCCTCCAACAAGGCCACCCCTGCTTCAGCAAAACCACACCTCCTAGTAGTGCTGCTCCCTCTGAGACTATGGGGGCCAATTACATTCAAACTACCACATATGTCTTCTCATGTTTAAGTCATTTCAATATTCCTTCAATACCTAACATAGTATCAATGCTCTGGTAATGGTGATTACAGTATGCCACTTAAGCAATGATGACAAGAAGAGAAATGGACTGTCCAGGTTCAATAGACACAATTTATTTTTTCTGAATATTTTCAATTTGAGGTTGGTTGAATGCACAAATGGGAAACTGTGAATACTGAAAGCCAACTATATGTTCAAATCACACAGCAAAACACTCAATTATACATTTTATTTTATTTAACTTTTTGCTAATTGGACTTATGTTATTCTCTTTTATCTACATAATTGGGTTATTGGCCAGACCTGTTTGTTTTATACATAAGTGGTTGCAATAAAATTTACTATTTCCATCTTTACCACAGTCTTCTTCATACTACATTGAAGCTCTTCATGAACAGTGGGAAAACCAAACAACAGCGTATTTGCTTTCCCCTTTTAATTCTTTGAGCTATTATCATATATATTTTATTTTAATACATATTACAAGTTATATAATATATGATTATTATTTTTGGACTAAGTTGTTTTAGAAGGACTTAAAAGTATTTTTCATTTATATTTTTAATTGACATAATATGCATTTACTTATAGGGCATAACATTGTAATTTGTGCACGTTTATAGTGTATGGTGATCAAGTCAGGATAATTAATTTCCTATGGCAACGTATGTGTATTTGGGACCTCCAGCTTGTTTTCCTCTTGTTGATGTGAAACACAGAGCTGACTGTGCCAGGTGATCATGTTGGCCTTCCATGTTGTCTACTTTATCTGTACTTCCAAGGTGCAGCAGGGCTTCTGAGAAGTCGGAGTTTGTTCCAGTCGTGGCTTCACAACAATTGCTCTTTCTTTAGAAGTTGTTCATTGCTGTCTCGTGGAGTAGTGACCCACACATGAGGAGATCAAGGGAAACTTTCAGTAGGGAGGGGCGAACACCTACTCGGATTTCTAGAAACCTCTCTCTGCATATTTTCTTCTGCCCTGAAAATTGCAGCTGTGAGGTTTCCTGAACTCTGTTCAATGTTTCATGAACTCAGTATTTAGGGGTCTGTCTTTGTCCCATTCTTTGAACTGTTACGTGGAAACAGGCCCCAAGTTGGAAGCTCATCTTGCTTCTATAGTTTCTCCATATTTTTCTGTTGTTTCTTTCAAGTGTCTGAAAGAAATTTTTTCATGTATTTTTTCTGGATTTTTATTGTTTGTGATAAGAGAATAATTCCTATAACAACAGACCCTTCATGAGGGGAGAAGAAAGTATATGCTAGATTTTAAGGGCCAGGGAAGGTGTAGCTAGCCACTGGAAAAAAAATAGCCATTTTCTTCCACATAAAACAGAAGTTTGGGTGGAGCCACTAAGAAAACATGTCAGTGTGAGTTGGAAGATGTAGCAAAGAGGTAACCACGACCTAGTTACAAGGCTCTTCTTCAAACTCCCATCCATGCAGTGGCCGAGTATCTATATGGATAAGGGACAGAGGTTTGAGAGGGGTTTGAACATTCCTTTTGGGAGAGTCAGTGCTGGGGTTGGTTTCCAGCCTTCCCAATAGAAAAGATGGAGACACTTATCTCACCTTCAGCCTGTGGGAGGGGCTTGAACATGGCCTGTTTTGGGACTTCACACTCTCCTGAACTTGGGAGAAACACATGAGACAGAAAATTTTGAAGAATGAGAGAAGAGCTTTGGTCACTGGTGAAGGAGAGATGAACATTTGCAAAGTTTTTTTTGTGTGTGTGAAAACTTTGAGGGTAAAGAATGCCTGAGTCCTTCCCATAGGCCATCCATGGAGACAGTCCCGAGAAGACAGGATGGAAGGGAGTTTTTCTTAAGACTACAATTCTGATTTTGCCATGGGTCTGTGTGTTCTGATGGTAGATTAGGACTGGCTGGAGATGGGTGTGGTGGCACACACCTGTCACCTCAGCACTTAGGGGTAGAAGCAGAAGGATCAGGAGCTGCTGCTGTGTTAGTTTGTGGAGGGTTTGAGTACAGCTTGTGCTCTGTGAGATGGTCTCCAAAACCACTGACGCAAACAATACAAAACAAGACAGGCCCTAAAAGGTGAGGACTCAGCTTACTTTTGTCTGTGTCCTGTTTAGGAGCAAATCTGAGAGTAGAGAACAAACTTAAGTAACCAGCCCAAAGGGAATCAAGTTATTTAACTAATGGGTCATGCTCTTTTGTGCAGACTTGGTAAGAGAGCTTGGCATCTGTGGAGACTCTCCATGGGCTCTACCCTAAGAGGTGGTTCAGCCTCACTTCAGAATCTTTACTAGACTTCCTTGAGATCAAGAGAGTTTAGAAAGAAAGGACTTCGGTCCATTTGGGAAGGCCTCTCCTGCAGCACCTCTTGCTTATCCCTCTGAATTAGGACATGATTGTGTTCAGGGCAGGGACAGTCTTTTTTGTAACCACAGATGAGGAGCTTGCTGAGACTGGCTGGGAGACATGTTTGAATTTGGGGTACAGGAGTATGTGGGTGAGTGCTGTTAAATTCATCTTCTTTTGCACATGAGCACTCAGTGCAGGTTAGAGAGGCCATGCTCAGTGACAGGAGCAGTGGAGACCATCTTCCTACTCAAGCATAGTTTGAGACAATGTTTCTTGTTAGTGAGCTTCATATCTTACTTTGCATTCNAGAGACCAGGCAGTGGTGGCACACACCTTTGATCCCAGCACTTGGGAGGATCATACCTTTAATCTCAGCACTAGAGAGATGGAGACAGGATCTCGGGCCCATTCAGTCTGAGGATTCATAGAGACAAATCACACACCTGTGGACTGAGATTTTGGAGAGGTAAGACGTTTCTAGTGGCTAGCTGCTCTGCTTCTCTGATCTTTGAGCTTTGACCCTCAATATCTGACTCCAGGTTTTTATTGCTAAGACTAATTAGGACGGCGCTTCATGTTCATATGTGTGGATGTTTGCACACATTCATGTGGAAGCCAGATGTTGAGGTTTGATGCCTTTCTCAGTTGCTCCTCATCTTACCTTTTAAGAACAGAGTCTCTCACTGAATCTGTGTCTCCCATTGGCTTGACTGACTATCTATCCAGGGAGCTCTGCCTCCCAGAGCTGCATCTAGCTTTTTACTTGGTTACTAGGGATCCAAACTCATGCATTTCATCTCCTGAGCCATCTCCACAGCCCCGTGCTGGTATTTTTTATGTGCATCAGTTGTGTTTTAGAAGTATGTCTGGACTGAATTTGGGATATCCAAATTTTAGTACTGAAGGCCTGGTTCTTAGGTACATTCCACAGTTTTTCATGAAAGAAAACAAAATTATAGTGTCTTTCAGTGTCTACAATAGGTTGAGCTGGGGACTACCTCTAAGGAACCCCAAATCTGCAGCTATTTGTCCTTTCTATGGAATATATTGGTGTTTGCATGTAGCCTATCCATGTTGTCTTAGGGTTTCTATTGCTGTGAAGAGACACCATGACCACGGCAACTCTTATAAAGGAAAACATTTAACTGAGGTGGCTGCTTACAGTTCAGAGATTCAGTCCATCATCATCACATTTGGGAGCATGGCGGTATGCAGGCAGACAAGGTGCTGACTATGTCTTGATCAGAAGACAAGAGGAAGTGGACTTGCTGTCATCCTGAGGGAAGCTTGAGCAAAAGAGACCACAAAGCACCCACCCTGACAGCAATGCACTTCCTCCAACAAGGCCACCCCTGCTTCAGCAAAACCACACCTCCTAGTAGTGCTGCTCCCTCTGAGACTATGGGGGCCAATTACATTCAAACTACCACATATGTCTTCTCATGTTTAAGTCATTTCAATATTCCTTCAATACCTAACATAGTATCAATGCTCTGGTAATGGTGATTACAGTATGCCACTTAAGCAATGATGACAAGAAGAGAAATGGACTGTCCAGGTTCAATAGACACAATTTATTTTTTCTGAATATTTTCAATTTGAGGTTGGTTGAATGCACAAATGGGAAACTGTGAATACTGAAAGCCAACTATATGTTCAAATCACACAGCAAAACACTCAATTATACATTTTATTTTATTTAACTTTTTGCTAATT
This sequence comes from Neotoma lepida, assembly GCA_001675575.1. Classification (NCBI taxonomy): domain Eukaryota; kingdom Metazoa; phylum Chordata; class Mammalia; order Rodentia; family Cricetidae; genus Neotoma; species Neotoma lepida. The sequence continues at coordinate 12,486 of LZPO01017975.1, read as the reverse complement.
GGACTTATGTTATTCTCTTTTATCTACATAATTGGGTTATTGGCCAGACCTGTTTGTTTTATACATAAGTGGTTGCAATAAAATTTACTATTTCCATCTTTACCACAGTCTTCTTCATACTACATTGAAGCTCTTCATGAACAGTGGGAAAACCAAACAACAGCGTATTTGCTTTCCCCTTTTAATTCTTTGAGCTATTATCATATATATTTTATTTTAATACATATTACAAGTTATATAATATATGATTATTATTTTTGGACTAAGTTGTTTTAGAAGGACTTAAAAGTATTTTTCATTTATATTTTTAATTGACATAATATGCATTTACTTATAGGGCATAACATTGTAATTTGTGCACGTTTATAGTGTATGGTGATCAAGTCAGGATAATTAATTTCCTATGGCAACGTATGTGTATTTGGGACCTCCAGCTTGTTTTCCTCTTGTTGATGTGAAACACAGAGCTGACTGTGCCAGGTGATCATGTTGGCCTTCCATGTTGTCTACTTTATCTGTACTTCCAAGGTGCAGCAGGGCTTCTGAGAAGTCGGAGTTTGTTCCAGTCGTGGCTTCACAACAATTGCTCTTTCTTTAGAAGTTGTTCATTGCTGTCTCGTGGAGTAGTGACCCACACATGAGGAGATCAAGGGAAACTTTCAGTAGGGAGGGGCGAACACCTACTCGGATTTCTAGAAACCTCTCTCTGCATATTTTCTTCTGCCCTGAAAATTGCAGCTGTGAGGTTTCCTGAACTCTGTTCAATGTTTCATGAACTCAGTATTTAGGGGTCTGTCTTTGTCCCATTCTTTGAACTGTTACGTGGAAACAGGCCCCAAGTTGGAAGCTCATCTTGCTTCTATAGTTTCTCCATATTTTTCTGTTGTTTCTTTCAAGTGTCTGAAAGAAATTTTTTCATGTATTTTTTCTGGATTTTTATTGTTTGTGATAAGAGAATAATTCCTATAACAACAGACCCTTCATGAGGGGAGAAGAAAGTATATGCTAGATTTTAAGGGCCAGGGAAGGTGTAGCTAGCCACTGGAAAAAAAATAGCCATTTTCTTCCACATAAAACAGAAGTTTGGGTGGAGCCACTAAGAAAACATGTCAGTGTGAGTTGGAAGATGTAGCAAAGAGGTAACCACGACCTAGTTACAAGGCTCTTCTTCAAACTCCCATCCATGCAGTGGCCGAGTATCTATATGGATAAGGGACAGAGGTTTGAGAGGGGTTTGAACATTCCTTTTGGGAGAGTCAGTGCTGGGGTTGGTTTCCAGCCTTCCCAATAGAAAAGATGGAGACACTTATCTCACCTTCAGCCTGTGGGAGGGGCTTGAACATGGCCTGTTTTGGGACTTCACACTCTCCTGAACTTGGGAGAAACACATGAGACAGAAAATTTTGAAGAATGAGAGAAGAGCTTTGGTCACTGGTGAAGGAGAGATGAACATTTGCAAAGTTTTTTTTGTGTGTGTGAAAACTTTGAGGGTAAAGAATGCCTGAGTCCTTCCCATAGGCCATCCATGGAGACAGTCCCGAGAAGACAGGATGGAAGGGAGTTTTTCTTAAGACTACAATTCTGATTTTGCCATGGGTCTGTGTGTTCTGATGGTAGATTAGGACTGGCTGGAGATGGGTGTGGTGGCACACACCTGTCACCTCAGCACTTAGGGGTAGAAGCAGAAGGATCAGGAGCTGCTGCTGTGTTAGTTTGTGGAGGGTTTGAGTACAGCTTGTGCTCTGTGAGATGGTCTCCAAAACCACTGACGCAAACAATACAAAACAAGACAGGCCCTAAAAGGTGAGGACTCAGCTTACTTTTGTCTGTGTCCTGTTTAGGAGCAAATCTGAGAGTAGAGAACAAACTTAAGTAACCAGCCCAAAGGGAATCAAGTTATTTAACTAATGGGTCATGCTCTTTTGTGCAGACTTGGTAAGAGAGCTTGGCATCTGTGGAGACTCTCCATGGGCTCTACCCTAAGAGGTGGTTCAGCCTCACTTCAGAATCTTTACTAGACTTCCTTGAGATCAAGAGAGTTTAGAAAGAAAGGACTTCGGTCCATTTGGGAAGGCCTCTCCTGCAGCACCTCTTGCTTATCCCTCTGAATTAGGACATGATTGTGTTCAGGGCAGGGACAGTCTTTTTTGTAACCACAGATGAGGAGCTTGCTGAGACTGGCTGGGAGACATGTTTGAATTTGGGGTACAGGAGTATGTGGGTGAGTGCTGTTAAATTCATCTTCTTTTGCACATGAGCACTCAGTGCAGGTTAGAGAGGCCATGCTCAGTGACAGGAGCAGTGGAGACCATCTTCCTACTCAAGCATAGTTTGAGACAATGTTTCTTGTTAGTGAGCTTCATATCTTACTTTGCATTCNTATCCTCCTGTGAGCTACACCAAAATTCCATTAAAAATATGATTTTTCTAACTGATCAGCGAGAACCAACTTCTGTTGCAGTTAATAATTCTGATAAATATAAAGTGGGTAGAGTTTCCCATAGTTTGGGATTTGGGTCACGTCACCAAGCCCCACAACTAGGCTAGCAATCGGTGTGTGGGTGGTTGAGGTTGGATACCACATCAGGGAAGCCATCTTTTTTTTTTTTTTAGGTCTCCCAAGAGACGAAGTGATAGACGACTCTTCAGCTTACCATTGAATGTGTACTGCTCATACACAGCTGCTACAGTGGCCTCAGGTTTTAAACAAAAGTGTCCTGGACAGCCAGGCTATTTCCTCTTCTTCTTTCCTGGGGTAGGACATTACACTGTGGAACACAATCTGGTGCATTTGTCTGGCAACCGATTGATTGGCCCTTGTAACATTTACCCTCTTAGCAACTATGACTGGGTTATATTTGTGAATGATACTTGTGAGTTTAAGTTTCTTTTTTTACAAGTTAGTAGGAATGGCCCACTGTTCTGACATTTGTGAGCATGGAGTCCAAAGATGCCCTCTTGGCAGGTGGCCAGGAGTCAGGGCCTCTCTGTCCTGGGCGGTTGATGAGTTGCCAGGATCAGATGGCCACGTGGCAGGTGATGAAGACAGGAGCGCCAACACCAGTGGAGGAAAAGGGGACACTTAGAGGGTAATGAAGCCTCTCACTAGGGGCTTTCTGACTAGAGGGTTCTGGGGACCACCTGGGACTGCCAGTTCCTCTAACGTTGAGCCCATTGGCTCTGGCATGTGGCTCTAAGGGGGTGGGTTAGAATACAGAGCACAGTGTGACATTATCAGGACAGAGCTTTGATGCTGCAGGGATCTCACACCCCCCAATGTGTATGTTGTCAACCCCATATCCTCTGCTTCATAAGCAATCGCCCATTCATTTCTTTATTTATTATTGTTGCTGAATGTTCGGCTTTCTTTGCTTCCACACACTCCAATATTGTCTGAGCATGGCATGTGGAATAAAGCTCTCCACACACATCCTGTTAGTGAGGGGGCTTTGTTCCTTTTGTAAAAATGCTATTCAAATTATAGCCCTGAACAATAGGGCAGCACACATACACTGAGACCCCATTAAATTATTATTTTTTAATAGTGGAAATGTTTCTGAAATTGACAGGTGCAACGTGTGCATGCTGTGTGCTCATACATTATTACTTTTGGGTAGTGGGAGGGGCTGAGAAAATGGAATAAAACAGTTCTCAGACCTTAGCAATCCATGGTGGGGGCTCTAAACATGTACTTATGCTTTTTAAAAAAAAATCTAGAAGCTGTAGTGGTGATGGGGGTTATCTGAGAAAATTCACCTTGGAAGTAANGCCGTGACTAAATTATTACCATTGACAGTGATTTGAGAGAGATTCGCATCCCAAAGCTAANAATGTTGGTTGCTTTTTAATCTGGAACTTGTCCTTTTTCCATCTTTACCTACATTGCAGAATTTGCTAGATGAAGATAATGACTTTAAAATATGAAAATCACCCTGAACAGCTACCCTAGGGTCAGTGGCACCTGGTTAAGATGAGAAAGAAATTGACAAAGATCGAATCTCTGACCTCAGCCCTCAAGACGGANGGCTGGCTCTATTTCCCAGCTTCCCTTGCCTTCTCACATTCATTCATTGCTCCCGAGTGGGATGCTCAGTCTGATAAATCACGGGCTGCTCACCAGTCACCAGAGCAGGCAAAGGGAGCCAGATGGAAGGACGCGTGGATGGCCCTATGTCACTTCTGGCTGGCTGCCATCACCTGGACATTCAGCACTCCTTGCTGAGGGAATGTCCCTGTCTTGCTTGCATAGAGGGCTGGCCATCCCAGAGCCCTCCAAAGCAGGATGCAACATCGAGCCATGTTGTCATGGTTACTTAGCCATTTCCCCAGAGTTGTGACATCAGTATCTCCAAGGGGCAAGAGCTCTACCTCATGCATATGCATGTACCCGTCAGGGGCCTGGCCACATCTGAGCATCTTACAATGTTTCTAGTAAAAAATGGTGGCGAAGGAGGAAAAGGTGACAAGGAGAGTGGAAGCAAGTGAAGGGAGCACACATTGCTAAGTGAATAAAAAAAATGAAGGTGCTGGCTGGCTGCCTTGGAGGAAGGCTGGAAGGGTTAATGCTGAGTTGGGATTTTCAGCTTTAAATTAACCATCTGCTGGCTCATACGGGGCGCTCACCCACACGTTCAGAGCCTTATCACTTCCAGGGAAATTCTTGTCCAACTCTCTAAACGCCTCATGACAAAAAAGACCATGGGTGTGTATTTAGTAAGGAGATGGGCTAGCCTGAGGTTCACAGTCACAGGGCTCACATAGGAACCGAGGATCTCAACTAGCCCGAGCTTTGTGCTGTTTTAAAGGTCTCCATTTTCTAGGTTAACAAGAACTTACAGGCAAAAAACAAGGACTACTCAGTGGACAATACCAAATGACTGCCATTTCTGGTGGACAGTGATTTCTTCCAGTGTATGGAGATCGCCAGAGTGGTGTGTGTGTGTTTACAGCACCTTGAATGTCATGGGCAATTGGTCACTGTGAATATCACACTGAATATATTTCACTTGCTGGGCTTTCAAAGAAGGCAAACAATCTACTGTTCTGGACACTGCAAATTTAGCAACACTAAATAAGAAGTTAACATTTTTGTTTAAAATAAAACAGGGCTGTTTAAAGAGTGGGCTATGGGGAGTAGACTTCAGTGACTACCACAAAGCTTTAAATGGGTGAGATATACCTGGTGTGATAGCCTGTGTCACCATCTCCTCCTGACCATGCCAATTACCAGCACCCTACTTGGACTCATTTGACATCCCAGAAGCCCCTATGCTCGGGTGTGGGTGTATGAGGAAGGGAGCTGGAAGCCTCGTAGTTACCAGGCCATAGCACCAAATCATTGTCACATAAAGCAAATCCTACACTTGTTTGAGAGTGATGTAAAGCTGCCATGATAAATCTGAGCCAGGAATGGTAGGCTAAGCCAAGGGTACTACCGGAGTCCACAGCACTTGGGTTGTACTTTGGAGAATCCACCCTACTTATGTAAGAGCAGCTGTGACATTGGGATCTGGACTGTCTCCAAAGCTTATGTGTTGAAGAACTGGTCCCCAGCCAATGATATGATGAGAGGTGATGCAGTTTGTAGTTGGAGAAAGTCATTCAGAGACTTGTCCTTAGAGTGTGCATTGTGACTCTGCCTATTTCTCTCTGGTTTTACGTCTAGCTCCACTACCTGCTTCTGCCCTGTCATCTGTCTAAAATAATCTGTCCAAACAGCCACAGATTGGAACCTCTGAAACCATGAGCCAGNGTAAGTCTCATTTTGTCTTTCTCGGCTATGTTATCACAACAAAGTCAGCATAGGAACTACTGAGAAGGGGGAAATACTCTAGGTTGATGAAGACTTCCCAGAAATGGATTTGTGAACGTCTATGGACTTGCTCAGCAGTTCTCAACCTGTGGGTCATGACCCCTTCAGGGGCTGCATATCAGATATCCTACATACGAAGTAGCAATGAAATAATTTTATGGTTGGGATCATCACAATGTGAGGTATTAAAGGATCGCAGCATCAGGAAGGTTGAGAACCACTGGATTGGGCAGTGTGTTTTTGATTAATTNATTTCCTTCTGCACATATATCTAGCTCCTGTTGTAGCCCTAGCATCTGGGTAGGTGTTTTCACAGGCTTGATCTAGTTTACATATAGCCAGGGTAAGTGTTGAGGGCTATTAGAACTGTTTGCCGCTATGGAAACTGTAGCTCAAGGAGAGCAGGGAACTTGTCCAGGTCACATGGAGCTCAGTTCTCAGTGTCAACAGGAATGAGCCTCAGAGCTTCTGTGATCCTCTCTGCTGAGGCCAGCCTAAACTTCTGTTGTGACTGTAACAAACTGCCAGATGTTTAGCAGTTTCAAACAATGCAAGGTTATTGCCAGACAGTTCTGTACCCCAAAGTCCAATGCAGGGGTTCTTCACTGAGATCAACAACTCAGCAGTTCTGCATTCCTGCTAGGGGCTCTTGGGGATCAGCCATCTCCTCATTCATTCAGGTTTTGGGGAGAATTTGGGTCTGTGTGGTTCTAAGACAAGAAACTCCCATTTTCACTGACTGTCACTGGACAGCCATTCCTAGCTTCTGGAGACCCTTAGCTCATGACTTCCTTCTCCATCCTTCTGGAGAAGGAATGTGGTAAAGTGATTCTCACATTTTGAATCTCTCCTGCCTTCTCTACCNGACTCCCACTCCTTCCCTAGCTCCATCTTCTTCCTTCCTCTGCTGCTTTTAAGGCCTGTGTGGTTAAATTTGGTCCACATAGGTAACCTAGGAGGGTTTTCCTGTCTTCATCACTATACCCTTAACTCCATCTGCAAAGGCCCTGTAGAGCCATGCATCATTAGCATGTTCANGAGTTCTGGGATATCTTGAGGAGGTTGTTATTCTGTGTGCCATACGACCTTTCATTTGTGTGCATATTGACAATGTGGTAGAACATTGATCTGTTTGAGATCATGACTTTTCATGCATGACAGAATGCAAAATAGCTTTGTCAACTATGTTCCACTTCAGAAGCTGGGGCGAGAAAGGCTGGGACATTCTCAAAGGAGTGTGATACTATTCTAAAGTGGATTTGAGAAAACTAAATTGATTTTTCCCTTTTACTCTGGAAGAGTCAAAAAGAAGTATCTTTTTTAGACAGGTTCTTGTTATGTAGCCCAGGCTGGACTCTAACTCATGGCAATCCTCCTGTCTCAGCGTATGGAGTACTGGTATTATAAGCATGTGCCACCACACTTGGCTGGAAGGAAGCATTTTTGAGGATTGACAGAAACTGCTAAGTCATCACTGGGTATGCCCCTCCCCAAGTCTGTGTCATCTCTTTAGGGAACATTTCCAGGAGTCCTCCAGGCAGATTCAACAGCACTTTCTGGGGAGCTTTGTCCACAGAGTCAGATCCCCACGGCTCTATACCAATTTCTTATACACACAGTTGTGCACGTAGCCGAGTTCCTTTCCTGTGGTGTTATTTAGTAGATGTTAGGGTCAAGGACAAAGGTCAGTCAAAGGATAGGCTTGGGGTAAAGCTGTGTTCTGCAAATCTATTACTGAGGAGAACCATGCTTGCATTGTAATAAGACACACGGGGAAGGGGCCACATGGAGTCATGCCAAAGCCATGTTGACTTATTCAATAAGAAGATGCTGTCCCTATGGTATACCAGACCCTGCATTAGATGATAAGACAACGCATTGAGTAAACCTTGTGTCTGCTCCAAACAAGGAATGATCTTGGATGGGATGGATATGTCTCAACCCAGGAAACACACTGAACATGGACTCATTGAATCATCACAGATGTTGCAGTCTGTAAAAGGAGCAGCCAGATCAGGACAGCAAACATTACCAGCAAAGGGGACTAATTATTGTCCAATCCCACCATCACTATTTCACACTGCCTGCGTACCAGCCACAGGAAATGAGTGAACTGGTGCTGAGACATCCCTGACTTGGAAGCAAGAACACTCTGGGTCCTCTAGGTGCCAACATTCATAGTCACTTCTGTTGGAAAGAACACATACAGTTTTCATTTCTCAGGAGTCATGACTATCCCAAAATATGGCACAGAGCAAACCAGTCAACATCTATTTCAGATAGTGTTCCGACAGGCATTGTAGAATAGAGGCATTAGACGTGGTTCTTTAACAATAATTTACATACACTAAGAGAATACACAAAATAACAGAGAATTAATACGAAACACTGTATGAAAATACACATGAAGACATAAGTCGGTGTTTAGATCTTGGGGTCTTTCAGGAGTTTATTTGAAGTAGTTCCAGTGGTCTCAAGGACAGTGAGACCNANCCCCCTCCCCATAGATGCCTGCTAAGCAGTTCTCAGTCATTTTCAGCCCATTGGGGTTTCAAATAAGACATTACACACAAAGCAAGATGTGTGGGTGTGGCTCTCTGATGACATTGGGTAAGCTAAGTACCATAGGCAGATAAAAGGAAGGGTGCTCTCTGAGCTTCCTGGAGGGTTAAGAAGCAGATCTCAGCATTTGGAAAGGAGAACAGAAAAACATCCTGAAATCGGTGTGTAAAGAGGAAATGTGTGGGGCATCCGAGAGCTATGAGGACTAACTTCCAGTACTCATCTGGGCCAGGCAGGGGACATTCACAATAAGATAACAGACTGAGTGGGCTTGCCCTATGTCACAGGGAACCTTCCATTTAGCTTCACTGACTGCTTCTTTGGAGACTTCAGCCCATGGAAGATGAGATGCAACTTTAGATTATTTAGGTCAATTATCCTGATTTTTTGTTGTTGTTAATGAAGTCCTTGAGAGAGAGTGGAAGGAGAGATGGTACTGAGGGCATTTGCTATGGAGAGACATTTAACAGCACTTCCCTTGTGACCAGAGAGCAGAGCTGCACCTGGGTTTGCTGTTTCCCCTCAAATTGACACGTAGGTATGTTTTGATTGGAGCAAGATGGCTTGATTAACTGTGGAAAAGCACACAATAACTATTTTCTTAACAAACAATCAAAATCTGCGAAGGAAAAAACATGCCTCCTTCCCTTTCCTGAACCTTGGGGTTCTTGTGTTTGTAACTACAGTAGAGGGTAAGTGGTGCTTTCCTCTGTAACGGGGACTTTGCCAACTCTGAACACCTACACAACTTCCCAAGGTATTGTTGCTTTTGCTTTTTTCCACAAATGTTGACCCCTCTTGGCAGCTTAGGAAAATGATCCTAAGGATTACTGATCACTCAACTATGATGTCACCTACCTGGTAGAAGAATTATCATGTCAGTAAAGAAGGCCAACAACTCATGTGTGCTGGTACTAGCCTATAAACCTCAACATTCTAGACCCTGTCTCAATCTCCTGCATCCCCTGTGAAAGAGTCTTGGACATCCTAGGAGTAGGAAGCAGCTGCTTGAGCTGTGCAGGTTGCTGCTTGGTAGAGCAGGGAACTTCAAGGGGCTGCTGTGACTGCTGGAGATCCGGGTGCTGATGGCTCAGCTGGAGAACTGCTCTCCTGAATGTGGCTCCTTTAAAACCTGTATCCACATAGACACCACTGCGGACAGATGCCATTTGCTTTTCCATATAAAACCAACCATCAAGCATGACCCTATCCATTATACTTGCAAGGGAACTGCACTCTAGCAGGCCTCCAAGCTTAAAAACAACCCCACTAATTCTTTCCATACACAAACAATACCATCATCACCAAGAACCACCCTCTTCCCTCGCCAAGACCCAACAGACCTTAAGTATATAATGGGCAGATGAGGTTGGCCTCAGACATGCAACATATGACTAATTTATGTTTTTTTCCTTTGATTGGAAAATAGGTCTCATTAGAGACATCTTGCAATTCAGTCTGCCTTCCTACTTCTCCCTGGCCATGACCACTTCTTGGTTTGCCTACTTTCTGACCAATGTCTATGGTTATGTATACAATCACATAACCCGACAATAGTCCTCAAGTCTGGTTGTCCCCATTTCTTCTGACATCTAACTGGTTTGGTTCCCTCATTTCCTCATTCCAGAGCCCCCAGCACTGTAGAATATATGATTAGGTAGCAGTTCTTAATAACAAGAACACTTGAATGATGGGAAAGTAAGAGATGTGAACTCATATTCAGTTTTAATAAACTGAGGTAATTAGTCAGTTGAAACACAATAGAAAATGACAGCCTGTGATATGTAAAAGACATCTGGCTGACAAAGACAGAGCTGACCCACATTGCACTAATGTCCATTTCTTCATCAACACTAAATTCTTCTGTCTTTCAGCATTTCAATTACAATGTAAAATGATTTTATAAAATTTGAACATCTATGCCCTTCTCTCTTGAAGCTTCTTACAAATTCCCCAACCTGCACACAGGCTATGATTTAACTAGATTTTCTAAGTGTTTAGAATGCCTGTGATGGATCATAGATTTGAAGGCTATCTGTATACCTAAGCTGGGTAGTAGACAAAAGAAATGAGGTTGGGTGGGATTATCACAGATAAACTCTGTGAATAGGGACTAGTCTATGTTGTTAATGCAATCTCTCTCATCTGAAAAGGCACCTGAAATAGTACAGGCTTTGATAAAATTTAATAAATGAACACATTAAAGATGACTTACAGGGACAGGTTTAGAGGTGATTCCCCTCCAATAGAAATGTCCACATCTAAATCCTTGAAATCTGTGAATATGGTAGTAATTGGAAAAGATGTCTTTGCATAAGCAATTGACTTAAGGATCTGGAAATGAGAACATCCTGGTCATTTGGGTGGACCCTGAGTCTAATGAGAAGTGTCTTTTGAAAGGCATAGTGTAGTATTGGACAGAAGTTGAAAAGAGCTGGTATAAATGTAGGCACAAGCCACTGCCCGGAAGCAGGTGGAAGACCGACTCTTCCTCAGGGTCCTATTGACACCTTGATTTCATAATTCTGATCTTTGTAACTGTGAGAGGATAAATGTCTGTTGCTGTAAGTCACAGGTCATGGCAATTCTTTGTGGTAGCCACAGGAAACTTAAGTGTGAGACGAGCAGTGCTCTGGAATGCTGTCCTGGCAGAGCTGAACACCTTCTGGTGGATTTCAGGTGAGGTTATGCTTGGAACATCACCTTTTTCATCCCTGCATCCCTTTTCACCCTAAGCAAGGGACTGCAGAGGCATGACTGAAGGACCAGCTGTCACTCTGGTGTGGCCATGGGGCTGGTGGTGCATATCTGTAACCCTAGACCTGGGGAGGCAAAAGGATCACCTGCTTGAGCCCAGCCTTGACTGCACAGAAAATTTCTCTCAGAAAACCAAATAACAAAATCAAGGAAAACAACACAGAAAAGCAAGGGTAAGGAGAACAGAGAAAGGAAAAAAGTAGCTATTGACTCAAGCAAGTCACGTGATGCTCAGCTCTAGGGCTGAGGGCTGGCACTCTCTACAGAGGGACCTACCTACCGAATGCAGAAGCCTCTCAGGTCTTAGTAATATGGAATGCCTTTCATTCCTAGACCTTTGAGAAGGGTAGACTCCAAGAATCCCATACTTTTCCAGCTGGCAGGGACCTTCAAGATCATTTTCGTAGCTAAATACACTAAGCACACTCTCCTTTCCAGAGGAAACATGAGGAAGAGGTAAGACTGCTCCAGCCAGGACAGGACAGCTTCACCGGAAGTGAGACGGATGTCTTCCTGATGGAGGCCTCTCTATCATAGTTTATGTGTAACCCCAGATACCTGGATGCTGCCATCCAAGCCTGTCCTCACTCGTCGACAATGGCAGCGTTTGGAGAGAAGACAAAGGGAAACAGACAGACACAGCTTGGCTTTTTCACCTGAGGCAGCCAAATGGTGCAGGCGTTGGCTTCTGACCAGCGCCGGGAGCCCGTGCTGTGCTTCTGGTCCAGTGGGACTCGGCTTTGCTCTGGAGGGCTGTGAGGGGTTTGTTTTTCACAGGGGCTTTAGCCTACAGTTAAGTGCAAACACCTGCTGAAGTACTGGTAATTAGTAGGTAATTAGTAGTTAATGTTCTTAGAATTTAAAAAGAAAGCTTACATAAGTAATTACTTAGTATTTCTTATAATGTGCTGCTTTTCTTGAGATTTCATATCCCCAGAACATTTGCCAACTTCCTAGGTTCCTCAACACACCAAATTGTTTATTAATTACACACGTATATTGCTTTCAGGGAAAAAAAGAAGAGAAAAATACATTAAATTTTGGAAATAGAAATGAGTTATCTTTTGAATTACAGCAAAAAACTTCATTTAAAATTACAGAATTTGTGATGGGTAATGGCGCTGGAAACTGGTCTTGATTTAAAAAAAAAAGATTGAATGTGGCTGGAAGAGAAGAGATATGTAGAGAAAAATATTCCAGACCATTTAATAAAGCACTGAGTGTTCAACACATTTCACAGAAGGGACCCTTTTATGTCAACAGATATGTGTCTGTGCTTTAGCTTGTCAGAAGGACCACAGGACTCCATTCTGAGGGACAAGGACTGCCAAGCCAAGCTAAGTGGCACTAACAAT
>LZPO01017974.1:42398-52978 GCA_001675575.1 Neotoma lepida | reverse complement strand
TGATTTATTTTTGTAACCTTTCCAGTGATGTCCTGTGGCTTATGCTAACATATGATAAATAAATCACATAGTTGTGCTTGTAGAAAGACCTTCTGACATCAGATCATGCTTAATAGAAGCTGAGAGGCTGTTTGGTTCTTCTTGTTGTTGCTTTTAGGAAATATGGCATGAACTCTGTTCTTTTCCTTTTATCCTTAGAACGTCAGTGCTTTTGGAAAATGAAATGTTCTAAACTTCTTTCATTCTGTTATCCTAAGTTGTTAAATAGGTCCTGTCACCACCCCCACATGTCCCAGCTCCCACTCATGTCCTCTGTAATGTATTGAATGCGCTGACACCAGTTAGTGTTGCCAGTGTGTGCATGGTGGAGGGCCAGGCACTAGTGCATGGCAGCCTACCAGGGGCCGCATCCCTGAAGAAAACTGACTCTCCCTCCCATGCAGCCAGCAACTGCCAAGCAGTTGTGGTAGCAGTGGTGCTTGCTAAGCCCGCTCACCCACTGCCACCCCCCACCCCATCCCCGTCCGTGCTGGCCTTTGGACTGGTTGAATCTCGTACGGCTTTTGTGCGGGCAGCCAGGGGAGCTGAGAGCTCATCTGTGCACTGGTTCTCGCGTCCAAAAAACACTGTCTGAAGCAGACCCCAGCCTCTTGCAGTTTCTCTGCCTTCTCTTCCATGATAGATCCTGGGCAATGTGACAGCCGGTGTGACATAGATGTCCCATTTGGAGCTGAGCACTCCACAGGCACCCATCCTCTGTCCTTTGGCCAGTTGTGGTTCTATTAACCACCATTCACTGCGACAAGAAGCNTCTCTGAGAAAGGATGACATTTATACTAATCCCTGGGTAGAAAGTTAAGCAGTAGATTTGGGTTGTAAATCCATTTTACTCACGTCTTGGTTTTAGAAAATATACTTTAAGAGTAGGGTTTGTCTTAACCTCTTGCTCACTCTACTCCATATGTTAGTCTGTTTATACTGGATGGGCATTTTGTTTTGTTTTATATTCAATATTTCAGTAGTCTTTCCNTTAACTGTGTAAGTTCTCAAAGGCCCAGAGTTTTATCTTCCATTTTCTTTGTCTTCCAGACCTATCATAATTCACTACTCAGAACACAGTGACTCTACCTTATGGGAAATAGTTGTTTGAGGGGAACAGCTTTGGAAAGAATTCTAGGTTAGAGTTATTGATACTTGTCCATCTAATATCTAGGGTACAGTTAAGCAGCTTGCTTAAACCTTTTCCATTTGTTGAACCTCTTTCTCCTGACAATTTTTTGTAGAATCTCAGGCATATATTTATGTAAAGGAGGTACATAAATCAAACCTTTATTGATAATAAATCATGAAAAAATTTTTAAAAACAACTCATGAGCATATATATGATTTTCTGCCTTTTAAAGGTTAAAACAAATTTGCACACTGAGGTGGATGTGCTCATTTATCTTTACATAAACAATTAAAATTTGGTTAAATGATGATATTGTAGGATTTTTTTTTAGAGAAGATTCATATTTTCTTTTTTTAAAGATTTATTTATTTTATGTATACAGTGTCCTGCCTGCATGTATGCCTGCTGCCAGAAGAGGGCACCAGATCTCATTATAGATGGTTGTGAGCCACCATATGGTTGCTGGGAATTGAACTCAGGACCACTGGAAGAGCAGCCAGTGCTCTTAACCTCTGAGCCATCTCTCCAGCCCCATATTTTATTTTCTAATCAGTGATGAGAACACTTCATATAAACACACTTCATATAAACACACAGTTTTAAAAAAAGCAAAAAATTTTAAAGCTATTTCAGGAATTGTTGGTAATTCTGTTTTAATCACAAGCCAAAATTCTTGATCAATATTTTTTAATTGATGTTTGTGTGTGTGTGTGTGTGTGTGTGTGTGTGTGTGTGTGTACGTGTATGTACCCCCAGAGGTCAGAAGAGGGTGTCTGGTCCCCTGGAGCTAGACTGTTATTGTGGGGGGTCTCTGCAGACACCATGGCCAACAGAGCAACTATCCTCATGAGGCAAGAAGGAAATCCTGTTCAGCACAACTCAGTAGTTGGTACTGATTCAAACTTCTAGAATCTGACACCAGGTAGTTTATTTTAGGCATATTTAAGTACAGTACAATTTAACACTTTCCAGGTGTAACACAGTCCCCTGTGCACAAGGAGGCATAATTACATCGACACTCTTCTCAAAGTACATGTCACTTTTTCATGAAGATGGGTACTAGAGATATCTTAAGGTCATAGGGAGGGTCTGGTATGGTGTCAGTCATGCAGATAGTGTATCGGTCATCTAGACTATTAGCTACCTCTGGTCCTAGTTGTGGGAGCTTATTGGGGCCCCTGACCATACAGATAGCAAGGAGGTCACCTATTGATATTTCCAGTCCATTCTGCTTTTGGGAGCCTAGGAGAGCCCCTGGCCGTACAGATCGCACAAAGATCACCTAGGCCATTAGCCACATCCATTCCTAGACTTCTGGGCAAAAAACAAGTTATATATTGCTTCTGTTGAAGAGACAGCCCTGTATGTTTAACATTCCTGGTTTCCCTAGTGCTTATCCATGAGCACACGGACCTTTGTGCTCCTAACAAGTTGTGAGCTGCCTGACACAGATGCTGGGAACCAAGCTCTGGGCCTCTGGAAGACTGCAGGCACTCTTAACCATTAAACCATCTCCAACCCAAACTATTTTTTAAATGAAACTCAAATACCAATTTTTAACTTAAAACATTTGAGCATGCTACAAAACCCAAATTATACTATTTTGACACTTACATGCTGAGAAACAACAGTGAGAAATTATAACTAAAGTTCGTTTTCCATAATTAAACCAAGAAAAAGGCACTGCCACTCATACTGTAGAATCCAGGCAGAGGTGTTTCAGGTAGCATTCCTAATGCCATGTGGCTTGATGGTATGCACAGCGCAAAGTACACATGCTGTATGTCAAGAACCAAGGCTTCAGTGGCGCCACATGCTACAACACAGGCAAGTACTGTCAGACACACCTCAGATTCATCTTGTACTTTAGTTTGACTTCATTGTTGGGTGTACTACTTCCAGGAACCATTTACTGCTGACAAAGATTTTGAGACATCCACATTCAGTGATGTGAAGTTATGGAGATTGTTTATTCATCAAATGAGTTCTTTTTTCAAATAAATTTGTATTCATTTCTGATGTATCATTCTTACTACTTTGATATTCTTACCCTAAATGCAGATATTCATATATTCTCAGTGTTTTTCTGTGTGTCACCTATATTGTCCTTGCTTCATGTTTGTAGTGGTGTTGAGAAGATATATAATATATTCCTTGAATTCTACATTCCTAAGGTGTCTAAATGAAATCGGGATGTTTGCTTATCACACAAACATTTACATTGGTATGTGTTATGTTTTGAAAAGCTCGGAAACTTTTGTTTTTATTTGAAAAACATAGTTAACTATTCATTCTATCAGTTTAGCTAAACTTAGTCATCTGAGCTTTCTTTCTTTGGATGAGAATGTCNTCTCCTTACCCTGCACAACAGAAGTGGCAATAAGATAGTTTAAGTGACTTGGTTTATGTTTATGTGGATTAGATAGTGCTGATTCCATCAGGTCAGTGTGCAATGTGCCTTGAGGTCATTCAAATGCTTGGCACACACACAGAGAAGCAAAGGGGAGACCTATTTTAAATGATGATGTACCTCAGTGGATTCTTCTGGTTGTTCATGGAAATAGTGAAGAAGGCTTTGTTATAACTGAACTATTATCTTTTGACTTTTGCTTAGGGTGTTCCAGTGATGGCAATCAGAAACAAAATGATATCAGAAGGGCTGGACCCAGAGCTTCTTGAGTAAGTAATGTTTCTAATAAAATCATATTGACAAGGTACTAAATCTGTCAGTTTCAAGGTCTCTGTACTGTTTCCTATACAGTGTTTTATAGTTGAGATGTCATCATCATAAATCATGTCCCTGCTATGTTAGAGAAAAGAAAAGGAAATATCGTAGGCTGCTAAAACCAGCCCTTGCACACTTCAAGAGATGAAATTCAGTGATAAAACTGGTCAGAATTTGGTAGATGGGCATTTGGGATTTTTGTTGTTTTTTTCCCATACTGACTTTTCCTTTCGGGGTGGTATGACAAAATATTATCCACCTCCTTTTTACTTAAGGTCATAATACATAAGAAATGTGTTCTACAGTGACATAGATTAAGTAAGGCTGAGAAATAACTCGGATAAACAGTATCCTAGGTGCACAGTAATGGTTATTATGAAATAGATGGCAGTTTGAATGTGTATTGTAAAATATTTTTTAGAAATGCTAAGAAATCACAGCTCAGAACTTTGATAATAATTCCATCTAAGCCAGCCTAACCATGTGGTTCATCTCAATCAATTATATATCCTAATGGGTTCCTCACAAGCCTTCTGCTTTGCAAGTCTCCAGATACTTGTAAAGAGCCTGTGGAGTTGGAACTTTCATTCACTCCTCTGTCACCCGGGCATTCAAACTGTGCTAGCAGTGTGCTTTGGAATTTTTCTTGGCTTCAGCACTTCAGGAAAAGGTGTGCATTTTGGAAATGAAATACCATAAAAGTATCTTCTCATATTTTATCTTAAAAAATGTGAAATTCAAGAATGCCTTTAAAGCTGCCAGCAGTGGATTTTCCACCATTTATGTTCATTTGGTGTGTTTCCAAGTGCAAAAGGATGGCCTACAACAGCATGGCTTGCTGAACTGAACAAAGCATATCTGAAATGTTTAATATGTGTTCTGGAAGTTGTTTCTGACATTTTAAAAGTAGATGGATTGTGGCATGTATTTTAATAAGAATTGAACATTTGGATTTAATCTATTTGGGTGCTTGATTTGTATAAGTAGATTTACCATCAATTGGGATTCTTTCTGCTTCTGGAAATACACAATAGGCCATAAATAATAACGAAGATCAAAAATGGCCTTTAAAATGATGATGTTTCCCTCTGGAGAGACAGGAAAGCCGGTGTCCTGGAAGCATCCACAGGCTGCGTCCCCAGCCTTCGCTGCTGATGGTTTCATTCATCCCCTTCCCAAATGAAGCGAATCCATGGTCCTTTCCTTCACACTATTCACATAACAACCTGAAGATCACCTTTGCTTCTTCCCTCTTCCCAACCCTACTATGTCAATCACTAGGATTTTTCTCAGTTTTAATATCACTTACTTTTACCACGTGCCTACCTACACTGCAGGTAGGTAGAAGGTAATACTGCTGCCCTTCTGACTCTCACCGTTTCTCACCTGAATTGTTACAGTAGCACCTGATTTGATTGTGTGTTCTCTTTCAAGCCATCCAATAATGCCAAGTGTATTTGTTCATAACTTCATTCTTGCCTTCAACATATAGTGTCTAACTGTTGCATGTAAATGCTTTTCCCATCATGTCCTGGATTATTTCTCAAGCTCTTGCTAGTTCTGTACATGTTCATTTTGTGTGGCCATTGCAAATGACCCTCATTTCTCTGACTATATCATTTCTATTCCCTTTTGACATTTTTATATGCTGTCTTAACTCTCTTTGGGACTCCTTTCCCCTATCTTATTGTCCCAGGTAACTCCTTATTCCTCAACAGTATTAGGTATTGTCACTTTAATACATCTGTAAGTACTGATCCAGGGGCAAAAACCACACACACCTAGTGTACTCTTATATCACCCTTAGCAAATGTGGGTGTATGTCATTGTCTGTAAATGTTGAGAAACATTCAGTTGTGAGGTAGATGCCAAGTTGTAGGGTAGGATTCCAGTAACAGCATGGCCTTACAGAAAAGCTGCTTCTCAACCACAGCCTAGAGGCTGACTTCTGACCCATGACTTCATAGGTACATGCCACTAGCCACCAGGGGCACTGGGTAGAGTGGACTGACTCACTGAAGCAATCACCACTACACCCATTTCCATCTCCATTTAGCTTAATATAAGTGTAACAGCCACCTTGTTTACAGGGGAATCCTGGGCTGTGGAATCGGGGTTACACAAGTTAGGGACCTTCACTTGGGGAGAGAAGTTGGATGTGATGTACAAGGAGGAAATGTACCATCCAAGGGGATACATAGTTTTATTTAGGCTCTTAGGTACAAAATAAACCTCGTCCAAGAACTTTGAGTAAAGAGTGTCCTGATTCTCTTTTCCTTAAAAGTATAAAATACACTTTCTGTTTTTATTATCTTCAGGTAGTAAGACAAATTCATATAACTAACTGTTGGAAGAGCTAGTCTAGATCTGTCTGGTCTGGACAGAGAGCAGAACTGAAGTCGAGGGAGAAATAAACACCTGTCAGTAAGCATGGTGTTAGACTGGCTGTGGTACATCAAAAGCTGGAAACCAAAAGTACGCTATTTTAGAGTCAAAGTTTATATGAGAAAGCCTGGCAGTTTTACTGGAAAATTACACCTATCCTTGAATTTGAGATATCTACAAAACTGACGAAAATGTTTGCTAATTACTGAACAAGTATTTGTTTGATACTTCTAATNGTTTTAATTATTTTTTTTAAATCCTCAGTTTGTCAAAGTTAGTTTTGGTGCCGCTGACATAAAAAGACATGGGAATGTCACTTAACTTGGGTTAAGGGGAAAATTGAAACTTTTAATTATCTTTTTTCAGAGATCAAACTGCTTTAATGTTGTATACAGAAGTACAGAATGAGAAAATTATGCTTTTAGAATTCTTTCAATCGATGCCTAGATTTTCTTACCAGGAAACAAAAGTGTCACCGTTTCTTGTCTCAGAACTAATATCAGTATTACCTAGTAATGACTACGTTTGTGCCTCTAGGATGACAGATTGGCCTTGGCCCTGGGCAGCTCAGGAGCATGTTCACGGTGACAAAGGTCGGCCCAGGCCACCTTAGACTAGAGACAGTCTGCGTGAGGCAGTTGGGATGAAAGGCTACCCTGCCACTTTCTAGAGCTCATGGATTGATCCATAAAATGGAAAATAGGATGGTTCAGCTCCTCAGTAATGATGTAGTGCTCAGGAGAGCTCTGGACAAGCACTGAGTGTTTAATGAATGTTAGCTGTGACTTGTGAATGTTCTAAACCATGGATTTCCCAAGCATTGGGGTCACAACTTGTTTATAATCCTAGTTGTCTGTATGTTTTCAGTGGACATTATTTCATACACAGAATATGATCTTTTAAAATTACACTCTGTTTTTTCAAACTGAAAATCTCTCCTTCCAATTATGTAGCAAAGAACAGACTTTATTTTTACCCTGTGTTGAGGATCAGATCTGGGGCTGAGCAAGCTAGTCGGGTGCTGTTCACCTAGGCTCCATCCCCTCTGTCCTGGCTGATTTTATGTCAACTTGACACAAGCTAGAGTTATCAGAAAGGAGTGTAGGAGAAAGTTTTGTCAAGGTCCTGCCAGGCCCTACGAGGTCCAGTTCACCCGGTGGTCCCACAGCCACGTATAAAATAATCACTCAAAAGCTTATATTAATTACAACTCCTTGGCCATTAGCTCAGGTTTATTGCTGACTAGCTCTTACACTTAAATTAACCCATTTCTATTAATCTTGCTACATGTTCCATGGCTTTACCTGCATCTCATTACATGTTGCTCCTTGGGCGGCTGACTGGCATCTCCTGACTCAGCCTTTCTCTTCCCAGAAGTCTCCTTGTCTGTTTATCCCACCTATACTTCCTGCCTGGCTACTGGCCAATCAGCATTTTATTTATCAATCAATTAGAGCAACACATATTCACAGCGTACAGAACAACATTCCCATTAGAGGAGGGAGCCTCAATTGAGAAAATGCCTCCATAAAATATGGCTATAGGGTATTTTCTTAATTTGTGATCAATGGGGAAGGCCCAGCCCATTGTGGGTGGTGTCATCCCTGGGCTGGTGGTCCTGGGTTCCATAAGGAAGCCATGAGAGGCAAGCCAGTAAGCAGCATTTTGTCTGAGACAAAGTCTCTCCTTGTCTTGGAACTTCACCAAATAGGTTAGACTAACTGCGCAGAAAGCTGCAAGAACTCACCCGTCTCCACTTCCCACCTCACCACCTCTGGGATCACAAGCATGTGTCACCACTTCTGGCTTTTTGCANGGTTTTGGGGGNATCCAAACTCAGGTCCTCACACTTGCAAGACAAATGCTTTACCAACTGAGCCATCTGTCCAACCACTCAAANTGACTTTTAATAGCCCTATTAAGTTTTCATTTTTGTTTAGTGTAACACACTCATACAAAGTCGGAGTTTAAACAATTGGTATTTCCTGTTGTGCAGTCTTTGAGATAGTATTTTTTTTTAATCAACTCATACTTTTTATATTCATTCTCTAGAGGACAAACACAAAAACAAAAACATCCGCAAACATTAAGAACCCTCTTTGACCATGCACTCCTCCCCTGCAAACTTTCACATTGCCTGTGCTTCTTAGCCATTCTTGAACTCCTTCCTGCTTCTGAGTTTCCGCAGCTTTCGTTTTTCTTTCCATTCCTAGCTTTCCCATCTGTACCTCAGTGTACACTTGAGGCAGCAGGGACTTAACACTGGTCATGCCAGTCTATACACCACATCTCTGTCTATAGTTGTCTCCATGGTAACGAGATGCAGAGTACTGAGGGAGCACACGGTGTCAGGGCTGGTGAGAGTGCTGTGGCCTCCGCGGAAATAGCACCTAATCCCTGACCAGTGGAAGTCAGAGACAGCACACTGGTTTGCAGTTCCTGGTAAAGGACACAGGCCTGGCAGATTTATTAGCAACAGTACTCCAAGATGAACCTAATTCACAGTTTGTAAGTGCTTGCTTTCAATTGGAAAAAACCTTTAAATTCCCCCCCCCCTTTTCTTTTTCAGGAAGCCAGATGCTCCAGTGCCTAATGGTGCAAGTGAAAAAGCCATAGAAGAAAGTTCAGACAGTGAATCTTCTTTCAGTGACTAAGTTGAATTGTGATGAGAATTACATAGATATGTTTACATTCTGTGGAAGAGCCTAAACTCTAGCTCTTAGTGATAACACCATCAAATGGCCACATACCCACCCTATCCTTCCTCTGTTTAAAAATAAAAATAAAGGATTTATAACCTTCCAATATGCTTCCTTAAGCAAATAAAATGCTCTGAAATTAAAAATAGAACAACCTAAATTGCTACAGGTGCTACAAATACTAAGATGGATTCTATGAGCATTCTAAATGGAGTTAGTTTGAGTTTACTGATCAATAGTAGACTTTATGTAAGAAGAGAATGTGACTAATTATTCAATTTAGTGAATATGTTAGTTTGAAAATTATTGTACACGTTTGTTTCACAAGCTTTTTGAAGAAACTTCTGGCAGAAAGCGATACTAGACTAAGATTTTCTGTTGTTTAAAACTTACACATGCCTATTATAGAATTCATTGATGGTATTTAATAGCACCTATATCTTTTTATGCCTTGGCCAATAGTTTCTATATTATCAAAGTCAGATACTTTATTGTATCTGTTACCAAATAGAAATATCCCAGTGTGGTTCAGTGAGCAGTCCTGACTGTCATTGACTCCTTTATTGCCTTGACAAAACATTAAATTTCTAAAGTTAAACTGTTCTCACATCATCTTGCAAGTAAATCTTCATAAATAACTAGTTAAACACAGCCTAGAAACACTTGTAAAAAGCTTAGGTGGGAAGATACATAGAGCATTGGATTAACAGTGTTCTTAGTTTAGGTCCCCGGAAGGTGGAGCCCAAGAAAAGAAAGGTCTTGGGTCTGTGTAGGTCATTTGTGAAATTATCCCAGGAAATGTAACAGAGCGAACAAGGAGAGCAGGAGGGGGAAACCAGTGTGAAGAAGGATCACGCAGGCTGCCAGTTTAGGTTTGAATGCCCTAAGAGCTGCAGGGCAGCTGACAGAGCCCTGCCACAGCCGTCCACCAGATAGAACTGAGGTCCTTAGGCAGTTTCTGTAACCCACCAGGAAGAGAGTGCCTTGCAAGGACAGTTGCTGCCCTTATGCTTCCGGGACATGCTTTTCTATGGGAAAAGAAGCTTCCCAGGTCTTGAAGATGATCCTGAAACTGTAACCAGAATAAAGTGCCTGCATAGCTGTTGCTGTGGTAAGTATGAGCTCAGAACTATTTACTACACTNTGAGTGGAGCTAGAAGTAGGAAGGAGGGATGCAATTACAGGGCAGAAAAAACATGTTTCACCTGTGTGCCCTAGACTGCCCAGAACTGCCTGAGTTCTGTCTTGTCTGCTCTCATCTCCAAGATTTCGAAGAGGCTATCAAGCCATACTCTTAAAAAGCTGCCCAAGAAGATTAGTGAGACAAGCTATAGTTCCTGTTATTGCAGCTGAACCTAAGGCCCAAACTGATAGCCTGACGTCATCTCCTTTTTCTACCAGCCATTTTAGAAGAACAAATACACAACTACAGGAGATTCTGAAGAAACTAAAGCTATTATGTATGAAGCTGAAATGCTGAAGCTCTTGTATATTTGTCAAAATCTATGGAGCTGCCAAGCATAGTGGATCTCAATATAATCTGTAGATTAGTTAAAAATAATACATTAATATTTATTAACTTAACAAATGTATCACTAAA
>LZPO01017973.1:34368-53062 GCA_001675575.1 Neotoma lepida | reverse complement strand
TTTCTCCTGGCTTTCCTTTATTTGTGCAATCACCTTGAGAAGGGCTTCTGATGGAAGCTGCTGTTCTTCTTAAGCTCTGCTGCTCCTGCAGGCCCAACATTTCACCAAACCACAGTAGAAAGCAATGCCAACCTAGCCATTGCAGCTCAAAAGCAGAGAAGCCTGTCAAGCCCAGTCCTGTGACTAATCGCTTCTTGTCTTCATTTCACTGAGGGTTGATCCACCTTAAAGTCACGCAGCAGTGGAAAGAACAGATGATGTCTTTGTTTCTTTGACAGAAGTTCAATGACATCTTATGGGGTAATGAACATTGTCTCGCTATACAGCTTCAGTAAAGCAACTCCTTCAGTGAACAATGCAACTCACCTTCCTTTCTAATGAGTCACCTTTGGTGACTAATTATTACATCTCTGTGTTTATAGGAAACGGGGGGGGTTTATAAATATAGATAATACACAATTGGCTCCCATAAAAATTCCTTGGAAGTTGGGGGGTTGGAATATAATTATCTATTTAAAAATTAGTTTGAGAAAAATATACTGTGTCAAATAAGTAGCATAAATAAATGCTGTATAAGGGTCATGTTATACAAGGAAGAGATCATCATGGGAAGATCATAAAAGGAGTTTAGGTGGTTTGGTTTGGGCTTTGATGGGTTTCAAACAGTGATGGTGCTGGAAGTACAGGAGGAATGGTGTGGGCAAGATCCCACACGTGGCACACTTCAGAGGTGGTATTCTTACTTGTGTACCTTCTAGAGGAATTTAATTAGTTATGCCTTCCTAAACATTTTAGTGAGGCATCTAATATTTTTCATCTTAAGCCTAAATAGTTGCAAAAGATATAATTTCCCATTAGCCTATGAATACTTACTAAAAATATAATTACTCTTCTATATGGAAAAGTAAATCTAATATATATCAATGGCATAGTGAAGGTGCACATGGTCCTCCCACAGAATTTTAACTTAATATAAGATATAATTTATATTGAATAATCTTGTTGATCATTTTTCATGCTTTGCTGTATCAAAATATATTAATTGAATATTTTAAGTATTAAATGTTCCTTAACCATAGAGTTTAAGTACTAAAACCAATTGTAAGTGGTATATATAAGTATGCTAAAATTGTTTTAAGTCATTACCAAACTAANTAAAAATTGTATTAGAAAGCTATCCTAGTGAAATGACTTGGGCTGCTTTTCAAATTAATAGATACATTTCTATATCTGTAGATAAATGTTACTTAGTGCTCCTAAGAGACAGGGCTCAGTACCAATATTACTTTACTTTTATTTCCCATTTATAGATGCAAATGATGATAAATTTACTCACANGAGTAAGTAGATAAGAGTAGAAGGTATTTTGTTATAGTAATGCCATTCAATTCCTTGATCTTACATATCAAAAAGATGCACACATAATAGCCTTTTATAAAAATTACTTTATAGTCCATTTACTGATTTTTGGTTAGAATTTTTAAAAGGTGGAGACCACTTTATTCCCNAGGCATTAGAGTCTCATTGAGCCCGAAGATCTGGAGTTGGATCTTGGGTTTTCCACCATGTGGTAGTGAGGTNGATGAGCGGTTATTTGGCTTTTTTGGAAGGTATCAGATGACAGGTGTGAAAANGCTGCTAAAGACCTGGAGGCATGTATCACAGTTGGTAGAGTGTTTGTCTCGCGTNCATGAAGCCCTAGGTTCAGTCCTCAGCACCACATACAGCCTGGTANCGTGGCACAAACCTATGATTGGCAGCTACATAGAAAGTTCCCATCTTAAAAGAAATAGTGATGAATTTAACAACAGCAACAACAACAAAAAGATGCAAGAAAGGACGAAGCAGCTGTGTTCTCACACTTCTCAATTTTATGAAAAACAGTAGGTATGGAGGTTGAGTCTTAGTGTTAGACCAGTTACATANTTAACAGTTGAGNAAACTATTACTTAACGCTTACCTGCCACTCTCCGGAAGGTTCTTGTGCGCCCTTTGCTATGCACAGTCTAGTTTGAAGGCTATTGTTTCACAGAATAGTACATTGACCAGTTGGCTGGATCCATCTGGAAAGTTACAGAAGCCAATAAAGTCTAAAGCACTGCTAAGGGAGAAATGTTTCAAAAACCTTTGACTTGATTCCACTCCTACAGAGACAGCCAGTCTGGTCTAAAATGAGCCAATATTTTNCTGCCAAGAAACATGAAAAGTGCTCATGAATAGANAAGTCATCACCTGGGACATTTTAAGAAAAACGTGTTCTTTGGCAGTGTTCAGACATGGTTGCTTCCACAGCTGCCCCAGAACCACTGGCAGCTCCGATTCACCAGGTGAACTGACAAGCAAGCTCCCTTCACAGAAGTGGAGTTATGCTTAGATCACAGAAAAAGTCATTCCTTACATATTGCACATCATTTACAGCTGGTTTTGATTTGTGCCTTTTCAATGAATGCAAGATGGGTTGGAGGACTTCCCTGAACATTTGTGGAGGATCTCATATGCCTACAAGATAGAANTCTGAAACATTTGTAAGGCAATGGAATTCTGCCAGAGTAGCAACTTATATGAGAGTCCTTCAAATGAATAAAGATTAACTCATTACATCAAGTTCCTGTGACTTGCCCATGGAGAGAGTAGGGGTGTATGAAACAGTAGGTTGGATCTAGTGGGGTTTCCAAGACTGAACTGTGAAGAAGCATTTCCTAAGCATGTTGCTCTGACTGGCTTCTTTATTCCTGTGGTGGTCTCATTGAGGAANGCACCCCACAGGCTCAGGTATTTGAACACTGGATCTCCANTCGGTGATGCTGTTTATGTTTGGGAAGGTTTAGGAGGTGTGGCCTTGCTGGAGGAAGTACGTCACTGGGGTCAGGCTTTGGGATTATATAACTTCACTCTATTTCCAGCATTCTCTCTCTTGAGTTAGAAGGTGTGATCGCTCAGCTTCCTGCTCCTCCCCCCATGCCTGTCTGATGCCATGTCTTCCCGCCATGACAGACTCCTATGTGTCTGAAACTGTAAGCCCAAATAAACTCTTCTTCCTGTAAGTTACTTTGGTCTTAGTATTTTCTCATAGCAACAGAAAGGTAACTAATACAATCCCCATTACCTTTATTTCACATGTATTTCAAAGNTATGTGAGAATAACAGAGGTTTATTATAAATATCCAAACTTCATAGAATTAAAGTTTATAATCATATAATAAAACATATTCAAACTTCTAGATATTAATGACTGATTTACTAATCAAAGTATTCTAATATATATATATTGAGAGAGAGAGAGAGAGAGAGAGAGAGAGAGGGTCTGGCTGCTCTTGAATGAATGATACTCTTGCCTCAGCCTCCCAAGTGTTAGAATTATAGGCATGATAATAAATAGCTGNTTAAAGCATTTCCTTTTTCATTACATTTATTGTTTCATTACATATTATTGTTTAGTATGTGTGTGTATGTGTGTACGTGTGTGGGGGATGCAGGTGTCACGGGGCAAGTGTGGAAAGTCAGAGGACAACCTACAGAAGTTGAGTTCCAGGGATCAAACTTGGAATGGGAGTCTCAGTGGCAAGTGCCCTTACCCACTGAACCATCTCACTGGCCCATGGAATATCAATTTGCAAGCTTAGTTTTGCTTTTCAGACAAGGCATTGACTTTAGGTCTTTGAAGTGGTATGGAGAAGTGCAGGGGTGGGTATGGTAAAAATGAGAAGGGTAAAGTGGTGTGATGGAGAAAATATGGTTCTATGTGATACAGAGAAACTTGGTTTAGTTCCNTGAAACACACAACAAATGGCTTAAATGATTTCATTTAGTTATTATTTACAAAACCAATATGAAAGCATCCCNGACAAAGTCACNGGGTCATTATGACAATCTGTAAAGACAGCACGNACANAATGAGTTTGAAAAATTCAAGGTANTATGCAAATGACAGTAGTAGCTTTTNTAAAGACTGAATTTGTTAAGGGTTTTTGCTCATAATAGTAAGGAATTCAATAAAATGTGTTGATGGACTGATTCTGTCAGGACCTACCTCATTTTCCATGTCTGCAGCTAATCTTTCCCATAGCTGGGGCCCCTCCTCAGCCTTGATGGCTCAGCCTCATGATGTTCCCCAGCACCATGCCTGACTGTAATAAAGCATGAGGTCCCAAGGGTTCTTTGCCAGTTCTCTAGGATGCCTTCTTAGGAAACGTGCCGGCAATTGCTATGTTACAATTTTTTCTTTTACCCCCCGAACAAAGGAAAGCATTAGATTATGAATGATTATTTTTTCAGCCAAGTAGGCCAACATTTCTGTATTCTTTTCCCATAAGACAAACTATAAATTTGCATTGAGTGAGAATAAATAACATATGTGATTCCCTGTTTCAAGTTCTTCCATTGAGATTAGAGATAAAACTTTTTTTCCCCCTGAGGAAAGATGAAGAAGGAGTTTAGGATAATTTGAGTCCACAGTGATCTGGTTAGAAGAATTTTGGACAACCCTATACTGCTAACTGCCATTTACTAAGATTCCTGGCCTAGGACAGTCCATTTGATTCACAAACACAGCTTTTAAGCTGCGAGCCAAAGGCACTGTGGGTAATATTTGAAAGTCATTTGAGGAAGATTTTATGAAGTGAATAAATGGTGTGTGAAACATTTATCTTGTGCCTGACTCTTAATATCCTAGAATTTTGTTCTTATGTTCATTCAATGGCTATTTCCTCTGANCTCAGAGAAAAGACATCTTTACTTTCAGCCAAATTCAATATGGAAGAATTAATCCTCAGGGTAGGGTTTTGTGACCTCAGTACCACTGACAATGTGAGACTGTGAGTGACAGATGCTCAGCGTCAGCATTGCTTGCCTCTAACCGCTAGTGTCGGTAGCGCCCTCCACTGCTATCCTTTGCAAGCACTGACAATTCAAATGCTCTTTAAACATTCCTAAGTGTTTCCTGTGTGAGCATCACTGGACCCAAGAACCCGTGTCATTCTAGTTCCTCTACCTGCTGTGTTCTTACCATCTCTGCCATCTTCTGCCTTCTACCCATCTTCATTCCAATTCTGAACTTCCGTCCCTGAGTTCCATCCTAGTTTCTGTCTTACCAGACATTACCNGTATTTCAGAATGTGCCTATGAATAGGTTTTTTTATTCATTAAATAATCCACCTGTTTATCTACCCACCAAGTATTCACCGAGCATCTATTTTGAGTCAAGAATGAAACTATAAGGATAAAGAAAACCATCACATGATAGATGGTGAAATAGGACCATTTTCTTCTGTCAGTGCACTGAAAGATGTGAGAACAACCACATCTCTGTCAGGGGCGAAATTATCCAACTCAAGATAGTTAGGGAAACGAAGCAGTGAGTGTCCCTGGAATGCCTTGCAGCTAGAATGGAATAGATCAGGACCCCTGACCGGTCATCCTCCCAATTCCTGGAGCACAGGTATCTGCAGAATCCTGTCTGCTCTGTATAACCCCATGTTCTAAACTCCTAGACTTCCTTTAGAGCTCACAACCCAGAGCCCCTTCATTTTGTGTAGAGAATGAGTTGCTTGTCAACTCTCTACAATGAGACCCCAAACCCTATTACCCTCTGGCATCTTTTCATACCATTTCTTCTAGCCCAACTGCAGAATGCTTGAACCTCCTCAGAATTTATAATCAGTTATCAGTTCAAGAAACATTACAGTGGAGGGTAGCCATCCTGGAAATTCAGATGTTTTAATGGATTTGCCACACCTGCTATGNGATATTTAATTCTAAATGTTGACATGTCATGTCAGTGCTGCTGTGGTCTTCCTGACATTTTATGTGAGATGCACTATCTCCTACTGACTGAGAGTGAAACTCATTCAACAGACTCTCACTGAGGCCGTGTGGTATCCTTGCATACTAACTACATATTCTGGGGTCTCAAATGAATACAGACTAAAGTTTGCATCAACTGTGCCCTTTGTGTGAGCCCTTCTATGTATTCTTTGTCACAGTGAAAGAGTTGGAAGCCATTTCCATTCATTTTCACCTGGACAGCTTCAAGCGAAATCCATGAAATACAAACCCATAGCCTGCTGTGCATTCCAGCTCAGACTCCTACCACTCGGTCACGGCAGGGGGGTTGTGGATCCCTGTCACAGTCATCCTCATCTGAAAAATCTCCACAGTCATTGTCACCATTACACAGAAGTCGCCCCTTTATGCACCTACCTGCAGTCAAAATCAGGAAACATACTACACATAATGCTAAATTTTCTCATTTGCTGAAGTCATTGTGGGCACTTGAACATTGAAAGTTAGTGCTAGACACACTTGNGTTCTTTCTATAGACTACATAGCTAGTCCTTATTGGGGAGCCATTATATGTGGAAATATGTCTATCTATGAAAATGTGTATATTTTCACTCACTGGTGTACCCAGGTCATAGAGAGCAACTGGACTCTCAGATCACCTGTTCCACATTGGAAGTCATCCCCGCAGTTGTCCTGTTCCTCCTGACACTCCTCAGTTGGTACACACTGTTGTCTGTCTCCCAAAGCATCAACACAGCTTTTCCCATTAAATGGTCCAAAGGCTTCAGTGCTTCTTGAGCGAAACTGCAAACAAACAATCAAACAAAAGAAGAGCTGAAAGTATTATATTTCCTAATGCAAAAGTGGACTGTGGTCTAAAGAAGTGGTTCTCAACCTTCCCAATGCTGCGATCCTTTAATACAGCTTATCCTGTTGTGGTGATCCCAATCATAAAATTATTTCCGTTGCTACCTCATAACTGTAATTTTGCTACTCTTAAGAATTATAATGTAAATATCTGTCTTTTCAGATGGTCTTAGGCAATCCTTGTGAAGGAGTCATTTGATTCTCAAAAGGGACTGAGACCCACAAGTTGAGCACTGCTGGGATAAAGCAGCATCTACATCACTGCAGGCCCCACCCCCAATGGGTCCATGATTAAGAGAGAGGTGGAAGAAACCGCCATTGATGTCACTTTAACAATAGTACTTGGCCTTCTAGGTTGTGGAGTCTCTTACACACATGAGATAGCATAAACATTTACCCAGTCTGCTGTTCAACATGCAGGTTTCCTGGTCTGATCANCCGCACTCATTTCAGTGATTACCTCTTCCTGGGTTGGAATTTGTTTCTGGGGGTCCCTGCCTCATAGCCGTTTCCCTAAAGATGCCAGTTTTCATTTGAGGAGCTCAGGTGAATGGATTCAAATACTTACCATTTCTTTGCGGCAATGATCACACCGTGACCATTCACTCCACGGGCTCATTCTGCAGTCTATGGGTGACGGAGAGTCTTCTCTTAGTGTTAGCTCTTCCCTACAATGAAGATTAAAAAGTATAAATTTAAAATGACCATTATGTACACCTCTTTCCAAGAAGCCTTCCAAAACCAATTTTATGTGTTTACTACTTTTCCCTCCTTAAATCATAGTGTTTATTCTACACACACATGCACACACACACACACACACACACACACACACACACATATGTGTGTGTATACATGTTTGTACGTGTGTCTGCATGTATGTGCATATGCACATGTGTGCATATTGAGGTAAGAGCTCTTCAGGTGTCTTCCTCAGTCATTCTTCTTTAGTTTTTGAGACGGGGTCTCTCACTGAATCTGGAGTTCATAGGTTTAACTGGACTGGGTAGCCCCCCGACTCTAGGGATTTATTTGTTTCTGTCCCCTCCTCCACCCCAGTTGGCTTACAGATGCACTCTNCCATAACTGGCTATAAATAGTGGCCTGCGGATCTGAACTCAGGTCTTCACGCGCGTGTTTGCTTTACCCACTGATTCATCTCCCCCGTCCACTCTATATTCCTTCCTGTGTCTCCCATGACACTTGAGCCCATAATATTTTGTATCTTCGATTCATTCTTTTGCTTAATTCTAACTTATCAACAACAGCAGTAATGATGCTAATTAGGACACCAGCAAGGTGTCCTGACAGGTATTTGACACTGACTCATCTGTTTTTACAGGTATGTGAGGAACTCANTGGAGCTGGAAATCTTGTTTCACTTTCTTNGCGCATCTCACTCATGCTCTGAGAGGCTGGCAAAGCCTGGAGTTGCCTGGCTCTCTTGCAAAGTTAAGCCAGCCAGCCCAGCCATTCCTGTAGCAAACACCTCATAAACCAACCCCCTGCCCCCCAAATTCCAGGCTTATGTTCTAAAATAGATGCTTTCCTGCTTTATAGTCCACTTCAAGACTTAGTCATGATCTTTTTGAGTTTCGCCATCAAATGTTTTAGTACTTCCAGCTTCCCCTTCCACCCCTAGGCACAGTGCTCAGCCTTCGTTCTCAGTCATTCTAGTTTCGAACTGTTTTACCATTTGGTTTACCATTGGGTCTCTTCTTATTAAGTACTGCCTTGGGTACTTAACCCATTAAATGATAANAAAGAGACAAAGCAAAACAAAACAGAAGCTATCCAACAAGAATCTTAAAGATATTTTACCCCTGCTTTCCTAGCTCAGCATT
This sequence comes from Neotoma lepida, assembly GCA_001675575.1. Taxonomy (NCBI): domain Eukaryota; kingdom Metazoa; phylum Chordata; class Mammalia; order Rodentia; family Cricetidae; genus Neotoma; species Neotoma lepida. Next base: position 44,570 of record LZPO01017973.1, on the reverse strand, counting down.
CAAAACTCTTCCACTAGGAAGAGGTCCAGGTAGGGTCAATGCCTCCACAAGAATGTTCTNGAGTTCAGCTCCAATTTGAAGCTGATTAGCTGAGTGTCTCTTCCANTCTAAACTCTTCTTTNTATTTATCTCCCTCCAATATAATGCAGTGTATTATATTAAGTAAGCCAATAAGTGAACCAGTAAGCCACCTTCTCCACACTCTTCAGTTTTTGCCNGCTATCTCATCTCTCTCCTGCCCTTCATGCCAACACATTTTTAAAACTTTGCAATAAATACCATTATGTTTCTCTCTTCTCCAATAAGTCTGATGTCCTTCAGCCATCCATGCTCCCTGAGCCATCTCAAATTCCTCCATGCTTTTTGCTTCCTGCAAATTTCTTGAAAAAGTACCTTGCACTCTGATCTNTCTCCTTACCTCCCAACCATTTTCTAACTCTCTTGCCCCATGCCCTCTGCCCTTGCTCATCAGTGATGGTCATGTGGNTCACTCACCTCCTCTCAGTCATCATCTTACTGGCTTCCTCTCATCATCTACTGCAATTGACCACTCGTATTCAGTATTTCCTTTTTTCCTATGTTTAATTCCTTGACAGTTTCATAGCTGTACGTGATGATTCGTGGTCATCTCAGCTCCACTCTCCTCTCTCATCCCCACTATCTCCTGCTGAAACCCTTCTTAAGCTTTTATGTCTTCTCTTGTGTGTGACCCACTCAGTTTAATTAAAGTTGCTTTCAGGAGTGCGGGTGGGAGGTTATCCTCTGGGCCACTGGCAACTTAGCGCTTAGCTACTGGTTGTGGATGTTGTACATCCATAACAATGTACCCAGACTTGTTTGGGGTTTGTGCAGATAACCAGAGAGGCACGGACTTCACATTATGTCTAAAAGACACATCTTTGCTGTATATCTCCCCATCCTATGACTCTTACATCCTTTCCTCCTTTTTCTGCATTTTCCTATAATCCATGAAGGCGATGATATAGAGGTCCCTTTTATGACCAAGTATTCCACCATCTCTTTTCTTAGGCTGAGCAACACTAGACTCCTTTTTCTCATATCTTTTCTCTGCTATTTTTAACTGCTCTCTTCTTCTCTTTGGATCCTCCTCCTCCATAGTCCTTCAGGGCTATTTATTCACTGAAGTGCTGTCATTGATTTCTTCTCCCTTCCCCTCCTCTCTTCTCTCCTCCCCTCCCCTCCCTTCTTCTCTCCTACCCTCTCCCCTCTCTTCCCATCCCCTCCCCTCCTCTCTCCTCTCCCATTTTCTCTTTTCTCCTATACTTTTCCCAGATCCATGGTTTCCACACGTGTGCTAACGGTACCCAGACAGAGATAAACGTGCTGTCCAGACATCTCTCCTGAAGTTTAAACTTTCACATCAATTCTCAACTCTACATCTGTGCTTGGCCATCTTCATGGCTCATTGACCTCAATGTTTTCCCAAATGAATTCATTATTTTCCTTTTCTTTCAGGGCTGCTCTTTCATTTATGAGTTATCCTAGCCAGAGACGGGGTGTTACTTGTATAATTCTCTATTCCCCCTCATTTCTGACATCTAATCGAGCACTGAAACCTGTTGTTGGCAGTCTTGTAAATGATTTTCCAATCCATCCTTACTTCCTAATGTCTTCCAGATGTTCTTCTGGTTTACACTCATATAACATCTCTTCTAGTTGACTCTGGTAATTTCTTTCTCACTTAGTTTACATATGGCATCCAGAGGGATCTTTAAAAAAAGCAGACTTAATGTTACCCTGCCCCTGCTGAAAATGTTCCAATAGTTAGAAGGACTACTAGTGTGACAAGGCTCAAGTCTTTCAATACAGTGTGGGGACTAACTCCCAGAGATGTGTAAAACCCTTGGTCTCTATGAATGCTATTTACACAGCAAAAGAGACTTTGCAGACATGATGCATGAGAGATTATCCAATGCTTTTTAGGGGACTCATTCTAATCATGTGAGATCTTAAAAGGAGAGTTAGTCATTGAGGAATAAAGAAAAAAGAGGCAGGAGAAACCCAAGGCCTGAAAAGGGATTTTATCTATACTACCATCTCTGAAAATTGAGCAATAATTAACACTAAAGTCTTTTTGAAAAAAATCATATGGAAACCTACTACTGTAGAAGCTTCCTAAAATATATACATATATCAAAGGAATGTAAGTGGAGTTACCTTATAAAAAGGGAGACCATACCTCAACTAGGTATCATATACTACCAAATAAAGTAGTCAGTACTAGAAATGGGTTATATATTTTGAGTTATTAGCCAACTAAAACATTATAGGCTCTGGTGATGCTCTCGGTTACTCTCTACAACTTGGCAGTAAGACCCTATTGCTGAAAGCACTGAGAACTTATGTCATACAGCATGGAGAAATCTAGCTGGTACACAACTGGAAGCTTCGTCTTTCGTGGCTAACATCCATGGCCCTGGAAGGTGTTGTGCATATAACTGGAGGGGAAATGTAATCACCACTCTCTCCCAGTTATGAACATTGTGAGCTACAATAATTGCCTAGTCAGATACACCCACTGGTGCAATAGTGGCACCAATGTTATGCAGTAACCAATCATCTTTTAAAATTGGACATAAGGCCAATCCACACTCTCCAGGATTAGCCCTCATTTTCTGGAAATACAGGTTAAAAGTTTGTAACACAGATGCCAAAACTCCTAGCAGAATCTTTCTATAAGATATATGTTTGAAGTTGCCTAGCTAAGGAATTCTCTACTAGTTTTTCATGAAAACTTCTTTGGAACTGACAGGTTTCAATAAGCAGTGGCAGAGATAATCTGTGTTCTGATTATACTTCGTAATCTTGAGATATTAAAAATAGTAGTCTGGCGTGTGGATAGATAGTGGTTATGAGCAATTGTTGCTTTTCCAGATGACCCTGGTTCAATTCCCACCACCCACATGATGGCTTACAACTGTAATTCTGTCATTCCTGTCCCGGGGGCTCAGTTGCCCTCTTCTGGTCTTGGAGGTCTTCAGGCATGTAGGTAGTATACAGACACACATGTAGGCAAAACAACCATACATAAAATACTTCATGGCAACATCTGGTGGAAATCCATGATAACTGAGAGTGTAGAATAAATATAGGTGTGGGGTGCTCATTCTTTCAGCATTACTCAGACTTGAGCTCATCATTGGCTTAAATATGTCACTGAAGTGGCCTATCACTGGGTTCAGAAATTACATTAGGCTTTGTCTATTTACAACATGATCCATTTCAACATCTTGGTGCCTCAAATTTGACAATCGGTTCCTATCTATCCATTACTCACTTAGGGGAACATGCTAGCATTTTCTTCCAGCATCTCCCCAAGGGTGATCACTTCTTCGGTTTCTGAAACCACCCTATAGAGCAGAGCCCCGAGATCTTTATCTCTCAACTGCCTGTCAGAGGGTATGATGCATATTAGAGCATCATGCTTAGGAGGTCAAGCCATGGACATACTCCAAAAGGAGTTATAGTTCTTTATTGGGTACAACTAGATCCTGGTCAATGACGGGGGCTGGGGAGAAGTTCTGTTCATCTGCCCACACATTGGTGACTAAACCCTGCTACAGTGATCCTGGCCTTGCTTGTATGCAGTTTTCTAAAGTCCTTTGTATTAATAACCCACATTGACTGTAGGTGCACTTACTCATCTCCTTCTTAACATCTTGCTTAAGAACTCTTTCTGCTTTAACGATTTCACTCACAGTTTGGACTTAGTACAAAGTGTCCAATCTTTACCTTTGATCTTTTATTGCTCTCCTGGACTGTGATTTGAATTCATTCCTTGACTAATGTATCCTACCTGCAAAGGAAGATGCTTTAAGATCGCATGCTTGCCCTGGGCACAGTGCTTACACTCCTCTCTGGANCTTAGACTCAGTATACCAATTTGCTTGGGTCACTCCAACAATGGAAATATACTTCCCTCCCACAATTCTAGAGGAAGGAAAATCTGAGATCAGGTGTAGTAGGGATTGTCTGTTCTCTGCTGAGGATTCACTCATTATCTCGTAGATGGTCACATGCTCTTCCCTGGATCTCTTTTTATTAACTATTTATACTTTTTGAGAATATAATATAATTATATCATTTCCCCTTCCCTTTCTTCCTTCCAAATCTTCCCATATATTCCTCCTTGATTTTTTTTTTATTTCATGGCTTTTTTGTTGTTTTGTTTTGTTTTTAGTTTTGGTTTTTGATTTTTTGAGACAGAGTTTCTCTGTGTAACAGCGCTGACTGTCCTAGACTGTAGACTAGGCTGGCCTCAAACTCACAGAGATCCGCCTACCTCTGCCTCCCGCGTGCTGGGATTAAAGGCATTCGCCACCACCAGACTCATGGCCTCCTTTTAAAAATTAATTGTTGTTAGATACATATATATTCCTAAATGTGTAAATACATGTAACCTGCTCAGTCTGTATAATGTCACTTGTATGTATGTTTTCAGGGCTGACCATTTGGTATTGGATAAGCCATTGGTATGCTTTTCCCTGGAGAAGATTATTTCTCCCACTCTCGGTATCTCTAGTTGGCTATGATTTTTTTGTGCAGGATTAAGGTCTCATGAGTCTCCCCATGCACTTTAGCATGTCTACTGGTGTCCTTGTTAAGGCAGTTCTGTTGGTGAGACTTTATGGGTGTAACTTCTGATGTTCTTAGGAGACACTATCTCTCAGCAAACTGCCTGCTCCTCTGGCTCTTACAATCTTCCTACCCCTGTTCTGCTGTGATCTCTGAACCTTAAGTTTCCGAGTCGTACTGTAGTTGTATCCTTTGGGACTTCCTGTGTCTTCATACAGTCTTCACTCTGTGTTCAAATTTACATTTTCTAGAGATACTATCCATATCAGATAGAGTCTCACCTTTAACCACATTTTAATGTAATTATATTTTAAATATATAACAAATACAGTGACATTGGTAAATACTGAGCATCAGGACTTCAATATATCAAATTTATGGGAATATAATTCAGCTTTATAAGCCTCAAGTGGTTTTAATGAAGAAAAAAAACCTTATATTTAAACCTGAAAGTAGGTTGTTCATTTCTATTTCTTATATTTCAAGTTTGTAGACAGACATCTGTCTATTTCTTCATTTATGTGGGGGGGAGGGGCTACCACAGTGTTCATATGGAGGTCGGAGGATGACTTTTCCAGGCCTTTGTTTTCTTGTACCATGTGGGTTCTGGTGAACCAACTCCAGTCACCAGGTTTGGTGTCAAGTGCCTTTACCTGCTTAGCTGGGGTAGGCTTTCTACTACTGCTTTATAAGTGTTATCCTCATGAGCACTTTGTTTTGATGCTGAGTAGTAAGTGTCATTTATTATGATTTACAGATGGGAAGTAAAAATGGAGAACCGCCCTACTCATTCCAGGTCAAACTACTAATGGCTTAGGGTCAGCATCTGCTCTCCACGGTTCAGTGCAGTTTACTCTAGTCTCTGCTTTTCTCCTCCCTCAACTCCAACCATCTCTGAAATAAGCTGAGCAGTCGTGGCTTGTTCAATATTTCTGGATGGAATAGCCTCAAGATTTTCAGAGATTTTTGAGACAGAGTGAGTTAGTAGGAAAGAACACAACTTATTTTTATATAGCCATCCAAATAAAGTGCGTCAATTGGACAGCCTAATTCCTACCTCGCTCTACAGCAATCTTACAACGAAATGATGCCAAACAGGGCAAAAATAAACGGAGAATTGTGTTTGTCCCTGGCTGTTTGTGTCAGGTGTCTGGCTCTCCCAACGCACTGGAAAAGCAGGACTCTGAGGAATTAGCAGGGAAGACTAAAAGGTTATGCAAACAGAATGTTAGTGAATAAGCATGGTGCATAAATATTAGGACTGGAGATCAGTGACCTCAAACAACTCTGCCTATTTTCCCCCCTCTGAGGCCAGCACTGCCCTGCCAGCCCCTTTGTCTCACTCAGCAAATNACCAACCTTGTGCAGCACTCACCGCCTGCCTATCATCCTGCTGAGCTATTAGGCTGTGCAGAGAAGTGTTTGCTAAGCACTTTCTGGGTTCTTCCCTGAAATGTGCTTATCAAGCAGCCTATGGGTGTTTCCATCTCAGCTGGGAAGGCACTCCCTAGATCAAAGCCATGTACATCAGCACCACAGGGCATCTAGCTCCGGGCCAGAAATACATTAAAAGGAAGGTCGCCCCTTCCCACCAGGAAAAGAAGTTTCCAGAAAAAGAAAATCACTGTAACTGCTCACGCTCAAGGCAGTGTGTTTGGCACAAGCAGGAAGATATCCTAGTATGAGGAATCGTTAGCCATGGGGAGAGTTCAGCTAATCAGGACTGTATGCTAAATTCACATAGGTCACAAAGATAAAAAGAAAATATAACTCAAGTGCCCATTGTTAACATTTTAAGGCATACCTCTGAGTTTACAAGACTTATTTTATCATTCCCAATGACTCAGAATAAAACGGCTTTTACCGATGACCTGCTAGACATCATGACTAGCTCCAGTAGCAACAGAGATGAGACATTTTCGTTGTCACTAGTGGCTGAGACACAAGAAGCAAGTTTACACAAATGTAATAGGAAGTATCTGTTGAGACACATGAGTTTGGAGAAAACAGGGTCTGCCTTGGGTGCACAGCTGTGCAGCTGTGGAGACTGGATTCTGCAGGCAGTCTGGCTCCTGAAGCTATACTCTGAGCTATTATTTTCATCTTTGATTGGATGTAAAGCTTTCTATTCTACCCAGAGAAACATGAGATGACGATTCCCTCCGGACCTATTCTCCTGGGGATTCACCTTGATTCAAGAGTTAAAAATCCCCAGCAGAACCTTGTGACGTCCCCCCCAAAAGCTTTTGTAACTCTAATCCTTTCTCCTGAACAAGGAGGCAGCTCAAAGCAAAAAGAGCCATGAAATCACTATAAAAATNCACCCCATGCTTAGTGACTTCTTTCCATAGGCTTGAGGCAGCGGCTCTGAGTGCTTTACACACGTGATAACTAACGTTCCCATGAAAACACTACCAGGTAGATTCTGTCATCGTAAGTGTGAGAACTGAATTGTGTTCCCTCCAAAAGTCAGTGATATGCTGGGGTCCTAAGACCTGGCTGGTACCTGAGAATGTGAACTGATTTGTAAATAGGATCTGGATAAGAGTGATTGAGTTAAAATGGAATCATTAAAGTAAGCCCTAATCCAATACGCCTGGTGTCCATATAAAAAGAGAAATCTGGAGTGTTGGGGGACGGCTCCATAGGTAAAATGTTTGCTGTGTGAACATGAAGACATGAGTTTGATCTCCAGAACTCACCGGAGAAGGCTTTGTTTGGGTGGCAGATATGGAAGGAAAGGGAGAGAGAGACAGAGATTGATTTGGGGACTGAGCATATATATTACTCAGTGGTAGAGTGCTTGCCTAACGTGTTAATCCCAGGGTTCGACTCCAGTATAGTGGGAAGGTGGTCAGGGAAAATGAAAAAGGAAAAGCTATACAGAAAAAAGATGACCATGTAGTGACAGAGACAGGATTAGAAAGCCAAAATATGTCAAGGATTGCAAGCCACCACCAGAAGCTAGGAAGGTCCCAGAATAGTGGCAGAGGGGTCTTGGTTCTCTCAATATCTTCACCTCAGACCTCCAGCCTCAGCCTGGGAGACAGAAAGCTTATTTAAACCAATTGGACTTTGGACTTTGCTATGGCAGCCAGAGGAACCAACCACGATCAGTGTCTTAGAGACCAAGGAAACAGTACAGGGACTGAGTCACTCGTTCCAACCTGCACAGCTGGTCTACTAAGGTGGCTCAACCTGCACACTTGCTATACAATGGTGGCTTGATGTGAGCTGTGGCCGTCTAGCTCCTTTCTGAAGAATATATATTCTTAGAAATCACTTGAGGGTCTGGAGGGATGGCTCAGTGGTTAAGAGCACTGGCTGCTCTTCCAGAGGTCCTGAGTTCAAGTCCCAGTAACCACATGGCGGCTCCCAACCATCTATAATGAGATCTGGTGCCCTCTTCTGGTGCTTAGGCATACGTGCAGGCAGAACACTGTATACATAATAAATAAATAAATCTTTTAAAAAAAAAATTGTTAAGCCTTTCTGAACAGAGAGGAGGAGTGGATTGGGGGGAGCAGAGGGGAGGTGGGGTGGGGAGGAGAGGTGAGAGGGGGATCTGTATGTAAAATAAACAAAAAAATAAATCCTTTGAAATGTTGCTGCCAACATTCAAGCAAATGGTCTCACGGAGCTACGCAAGTCACTGAACCCTCCATCTTAACCTCGTCCTCCACCAAAGGGCACAGCACAGAGTGTTCTGAGTGGGGACATTCCGGCACAGGCTGAAGGGCATGGCTGTGAGATTGTAGGATGCTCAGCAGAACTGGGGAGTGCAACTGCCAGGATCTGGGGCCAGCCAGGAGTCTGCCTAGTCCTTCCTGGAACAGCTGGGTGTGACCAGACCCCGGGGGGGTGTGAACTTCAAAGCAACTGTGGCCTTCCCACACAGCCTTTCAGTTTTGAGCCACAGTCCAGAAATGTGAGTTGTTTGATTTTTTTTTTTTCAAAAACCTAAGAGAGGGTCAGGTTAAGTACAAGAAAGCCAAAGTAGCTTCCAGTGACTGAGTTTGCACACATTCCTTCTGAGCTAAGATACCCCAAAAATGAAAACATTTTTTGAGCAGGAGGATACTGCTTAGCTAATGTCAGCCGAGAAAGTGGGTGGAATAGAGGAAAGCCGGCCAAGCACTTCTTCCAGGGCTCATGTGGGTCTGAGTATCTCCTCCTGGAGTCCTCTCCTGGAAGAGGCAATCCGGAACACAGCCAACACAGTCAGAAGGCAGGCAAAGATGCCCTAAGCTGACTAGCAAAGTCAAAATAGACTTTGGTTAAACTGAGGGGAATTGGACACACATCAAGGTTCATGCGAACAGTGGAACAGTGTCCAGGAAGATGCTGGCATTGGGGGTACTTCTGTTCTGTCTTCAGAGAAGATCGTGCTGCATTGGATCACACAGGTTTATGTCTTGTCCTGTGACATCTAGATGGAAGGAAGGGAGCCTCATGTAGTCATAATCTCTAGTGGTCCTAGGTGCAATGATGTTCAGGAAGGTTTTATTGTCCTGTTGATTCGTTTGCTGGGTGTATTTGGTGTGGTGTCACGCTCTGTTTGTGTTGCTCCCACAGAATACCTAATGTGGGTGATGTGTAAAGGGAGAGAACTTTACTCTGCTCAGAATCTGATGCCTACGAATTGCAAACAGTATGGCCAGGCTTCTGGAGATGACTCCCATGGTTGTATCATAACTTGGGCACTAAAAGCAAAAAAGGAAGTCCCTGTGTTCGGAAGGGGCACATGTGTCAGTAAGGAAACAGGGTTTGAGGAAGGGCCTGGTCAGACAGACATGGTAGAGGTCACTTCTGCTAGGCCTAGCCCATTCCTCAGAGACAGTTCATTCATGACTGTGGAATCTGGAGACCTAACTAGCTTGTACTCCCTAAGGCCTCCACCATCTCTTTCTGCTGCCACACAGGGGACTGAGCTTCCAGCAATGCTGTTTTGAGGACACCCTCACATATGCAAACCATAGCTTATGGGTTTTGCATCCCAAATAGGATCAGATAAAAAGGAAATAAAGAGGCAGTGCTGGAGGCATAGCCCTTGGATCTGGAACCATGGCCATCTTGGGTAGAGCAAGTAGACCCGAAGATCCAGGAACCCAAAACGTGGGGCACAATATGGAATGTCACAAAAGACAAATGATTGACCTTTGCTTAATGTGGGGGCCAAAGGGCCTTACAGCCAACAGTTAAATGTGTACCCTAGCCTGGCCTCGAACTAACTGGGATCCTCCTGCCTCTGTCTTCTTCAGCGAATCCTACCAGACTGCACCACCACAGCCGGCTCAGTCAAGAGTTAAAAAGTATTAGGTTTTGAGACAATGGACAGAAAGATTAACTTCCTTCATTTTAAACTTCTCAAACAGTGGACACTGATCAACACTGATCTTCACAGACTGGAGACAACCCGTTTTATTTCCTAATTCTAAATATTTAAATAGAATATCTTAGTCTTATCATTTGAGCTCCTTCTCTAGGACAAAGTCCCAGAGGTACCAGCAGGCTTCCGTAGCAAACTGGCAGACACACCATGACTTTTCTCAATTGTTCAGAAAGTTTAAATCCTGGGCATTTTATGTATCACTATTTAACCTTTA
>LZPO01017973.1:7920-20453 GCA_001675575.1 Neotoma lepida | reverse complement strand
AAAGCTCTAACCATCTGCTAACCCCAGTCCAGCCTCATCCTTAGTCATGGATGGTCCTGTTCTTCCTTCGAAACCTACTTGTTCTGAGGGTCAGAGCAAAGCATTCTTTCATTACCCATTTTCTAATTCAACCAAGAAAAGCCTCCAAAGTTGGGATAGAAAAGATTTATTGCTATTGGTTTGCTTTTTCCAAAATGAGAAGGACTTTGAAATGTGGTTTAGGGGCTGACATAGGGTCACCTCTTTTGATCTTTTTGGCATTTGATTCTTTTATTATAGTGAATGCTGGCTTATGGTCAGGAACATCTTTGCTCCACTCCCTAGGTTGGNCACCTTGCTTGATCAACATGTCTGTTTCTTAGTGAGGGAACTGAATCAAGAACATAATCAAATTGGGAANTTCACAGTCCATGCCCACATAGACAAACTCATGCACTGTGGCCCTGACCCCAGCACATTATTCTCCCATTTTGACCTCTTCACAGCTATGTGGTGATATATTGTGTACCCTTTCTCTGCCCAGCCAGCACTTCCTTCTTAGTGCTGGGATTAACGGCGTGTGATTCCCAAGTATTGGGATTAAAGGTGTGTGCCACGGGGCGGTGGTGGTGCACGCCTTTAATCCCAGCACTTGGGAGGCAGAGGCAGGCGGATCTCTGTGAGTTCGAGGCCAGCCTAGGCTACAGAGTGAGTTCTAGGCAAGGCTCCAAAGCTACACAGGGAAACTCTGTCTTGAAAAACTAACTAAGTAACTAAGTAACTAAGTAACTAAGTAACTAAATAAATAAATAAATAAATAAATAAATAAATAAATAAATGTGTGTGCCACCACTGCCTGACTCTGTTTCTCTCCTAGACTGAGTTAGTTTCATGTAGTCCAGGGTGTCTTTGAACTCACAGAGATCCAGACAGATCTCTGCCTCCNGAGTGCTAGGATTAAAGGTGTGTGCCACCACTGTCTGGTATCTATGTTTAATCTAGTGGCTTGTTCTGCTCTCTGATCTTCAGGCAAATTTTATTAGGGCACACAAGGAAGGTATGTAAGGTGTGAGGAGACAGGGACTAAAGGCTTCTCAGGCTGAGGAGTCCTAGAGGTAAGACGTGGCAGTGGCTTGTTCCTTTGTCTCTCTGATCTTCAGGCAAATTTTATTAGGGTGCACAATAGATCACCACACAGCTAGGCATAAGAAGCAACTGCTTGTGCCATNGGTACCTAATTCACATACTAACTTCCCAGACACAGGAGCCAGGACTTATTTGCTTTGAGAACACATTCACAAACACCAAGACATGGCTTCTCTTATTAAGCCTTAAAAGTGGGTTTAGTTTGAACAAAGTTATTGACAATGTTTCAAAACAATTTAATGTTGTGAACGGAAGGAAGGGTCATTTACTAATAATTTCAACCATTCCGAAGTGCAAAACTAAATAGATAAAAGGAAGCACCCATTTACCATCCTTNTTCCTGAACTACTTGTCTTTCCTTGTGAAACTCTTTAACTCTAGTCATAGATGGTATCAATGGGAGTACCATTTGTGTAAAAAAGAAAAATATTACATTTGCCAGGAAGTAAGGGCTTGGTAAGTCTGTGTTTGTGCCAGCCTTCATTCCCATCTCCCAGACTCCACCCATTATGTTTCTAAAACATTTATGGCCCAGCTGGAGAAAGTAGGGCCAAGGACTGAGGAAAAAGAGAGTGTGGGCATAAAGCATTAATTTTATTACCTTCTGAAGCTAGATCAAAACACAGGGTACAAGTCAAAGCCCAGGGCTCAGCTTCCTGTAATGCCTTCTCCCCGCCCCCCAGATCTCCAGAGGAGACAGTCCCCCAGCTGGGTCCAGCGGAAGCCAGACCTACAACCTTCCATGGTTTGGCTGAGGATCACTGCCAATGGACAGGGGCTACACTGTGGGGCTCAGTTTGAGTTCCATGTCCAAACTTGGAAGAATCATCAGTATTCTGCAGTTGTATACCCCAAGGCCTCAACAGGGGCACATCGCCAAAAAGCCTCACTTCNTCTGAATAAATTAATGGTTATAGGGACCAGCTGGACTTGTTAAATATTGGCTGGAAGAATTCTTCAAGGCATTGATATTAGACTACAGAGCTCTGGGATGTGATCTAGTCACAGCCTCTGAATGCAGGTTCTCTGCCTTTCTATGAAGGAAAGACACCAGCTGCTTCACTGTGGGTACAGGGAAAAGAGCACTGCCAAAAATGAGGCTTCCAAAGTNCACGACGTATTTAGAGAGAGTCTCTCGGTGCTATATCATCGAGCAGAAGCCTGGAACCTACTGGCTGCTCACACTCACCTGGATTTCAGCTACTCAGCATTGGTAACAACTCCTTTCTCATCCCTACTCCAGACATGCTTAGACAGACTTACTGTGGCCGAAAGAAATTCCTCCCCTTTGTGGGAAAACAGCAAAGGAGAGAAGAAAGGAAGTAAAGGAAGAAAAAGGATGTTGGTGATCGATTCTGTAGAGGGTGGGAAAAGCCATGATCTCCATTGAAATCTTACCAAAGGGCCAGAGAGTCCTGCTNGATCCTTGGTCCCCCACCTCCCAAACCAGACTGTACATGAGGTGCCAAGAAGCAAGTAAACAAAGGGAATCCCCAGCACAATGGCAAGGACTATTGTTGGGATTTCTGAAAACTGAACTGTGGAGCCTGAAAAGAACCAGAGGTTATGGAGGAAGAGTCACAGGAAACAGCCCTCAGTCAGTGCCCCTTTACCATCATCCTGCAGCAAAGGCTCNATGGATGTGGCAAGCCAAAAAAATAAAAAAAGATATATGTATATATACATATATATATATAATATATATAATTTATTTATTTGTTTGGTTTTTCAAGATAGGGTTTCTATATAGCTCTGGCTGTCCTAGAACTCACTTTGTAGACCAGGCTGTCCTCGAACTCACAGAGATCTGCCTGCCTCTGCCTCCCCAGTGCTAGAATTAANGGTGTGCACCATCATATATATTTAACCCCAGCACATCCCATTATCTAAGAAAACTCCATCTATGCCCCTTCTAGCTTTTCTTTTTCTAATATTTTTACCTCTTAGCTCTATTTACATGCTTTTCTAGAAAAATTATTAATTATGAATTGCTAAGNGGAATGTATTCAAAAACAGAGCAGGATTCACTCCTATACCTTGTCNACTTAGACCTAGGGGCAGAGCTGAGCCCAGAACTTAGTTTCACTCTATGATTTAGCCTTACTTAACCTACCCCCCACCCTGGGGTACATAAGAGAATCTGAGCCTTGAGAGGAGATAGATTTCCATCTATCAAGTGAATGGCATGGAAANCACGTATACTCCTCCCACTTTTACTACGTGGACAGCNCACAATGCTCTCTCAATGCATCTCCTTTTCACCATCGAAGCCAATCTGACTTCAGAATTCTTTCTAACTGTCTTGTGAAAGCTACTGCCAGCTGTTCAGGGACATGCAATACTGAAAACGGGCTTCTTGTCACGTGACTATTCAGAGAGCTGAATTTCAGTTATCAGGCAGGAATGTCACGGGNGTGTGGGCTGTGCAGGAGTAAAAGCCAGAGGAGTGTTGCTTGAGGTCTCCCATCTNATGCCCACCAGCACAGGAAATGCCTTCCTCCTGTGTGTCATCACCATGAGTGACAGTAGCAGAGCCGCATCTAATTCCAATTTTGGGAACATACCTAGACCTGCAAGGGGCCCCACTGGGGCAGGAGCACTTGTTTTGAAGAGATCCAAAGGGTTGGTCTGAGGGGCTGCAGGTTGTCCTGGGGGTGACGTCTGGCCTGGAGGTTCTGAGGCAAAGATGTCTGATGCAAGCAAGTCATTTGCTGAAGACTGACAAGGAGGGGAAGGAGGGAGAAGAGTTACTCAGGTAGGAGGCAAACACAGCTTCTATTTGTCTCCTGCTCTTAACCCCAAAGCTAACCTCCACATAAAGGCAAATCTATTATTATTGACAAATGCTTACTTCTACCAATAAATAAAAGAGCAAAGGTGAGGTGTATGTGTGTGGTGGGGTGGGGTGGGGGGGGGTAAGAGACACGGCTGCAGTGAGTAGATAAATGGATACCACCTTGAACTTGCAAAATGAAATCTACTTTTTTCATTTTATCCTTTTATGTCAGTCTGGTCTCCTTATTGGCTAAAACTTAAAGCTNGGAAAGAAGGCAACATAAGCATCCTAAATAATTTCAATCATTCCATTCGATCTAAATCAGTTTTGCTAGAGACGATACTACTTTCTTCATTAGGTAAGACGGCATATGCCCATGAGAGCTTTGAAAAATCACCTTCAGATACTGCACTTGGAGTCACTTTTGAATGAAGTTGGTAATAGTGATTGTGTAAGTTTCTAAGTCAATGGGTTATTAAATCAACATTTACATTTAAAAGAGGAGACAGACTTGAGAATTTTATACCACCACCATGGACATCAGTGATGATGGGTGTGCAGGACATGTGTTAGTGTGGGGACAGGACCAAGGGAATCACAAGAGCTCTCTCCCTCCCATCCCAGAACATGACAATCAAACTTACCAGAGGTACAGAAGCATAGCAGCATTAACAATGGAAAAAAAAAACAACAACAACTTGTGTTTAGTTTAGTATTAAGTGACAAGACATGCAAACGGAAAGCAGATGTGACCAACACTGCCGGGAAGCTTAGGAAGAATGTTGACTAGAGGGGCATATTCCTGGAGGGTTGATGTGTCTTACCCCACCTTCTACTTCACAGCCACACAGGAAACTAAAAGAGCAGCAGGGAAGAGAGCGTGCGTCACACCACCCTTTGGTACCGAGCATGCACTCTGCTAATGGGTATGTGGAAAAGACAATTCACCTTAACAGTCCTTCTGCCTCTTCCCGGTTTGGTACTTTGTGGAGGTGGGATAATGGCTATGGAGTCATGTGCTGAGGACTGGACAGGGCTTTCCAAGTCCTGCCTTACGCCATTCGGTACCGATAGTCCTTTGGGAGGGCTTCCCACAAAAGGGTTCGGGGCAGATTTGATATGGAAGCCGTTCTGTTCTCTTTCAGATACCCCATTTTGAGTTCTCACTGCTTGCTGGGTTTGCGAACTTGGGTAGGGCCACGGGCCTGCCTGAGCTTCCTGTTTGCCAGTCCGGTTAGAGAGCTGGTCAAATTGCTGGCCAAAGTAATCAGTATCACCGTTCAGGGGCCCTTTACTCTGAGGAGTAGACAAGCTACTCAAATTCGCTTTCTTCTGATCTGGAGATGTGAGAGAATCAAACGAAGAGGGTGCCGATTGGTCTGGCTGTGCAAAAGGATCGTCACGGAAAGGATCAGGATTAGGGGTGGGAAAGAAGTTGAGATTGGCAGAAAAGGCATTTTCAGGCAAGAAGGATGCCTGAGGCTTTGGTCGAGGGAGAGAACAGGAGGTGACGCCATTCGTTAAGAATGGATTTTCTCTTAAAGAGTTCTGATTGGTGTCGATTTCAGAGTTTAGATCCACTAACAGGATATCTTTGCTTTCCTAGCACATTTGGGGGAAAAAAGAGAGAGAGAGAAAGAGACAGTGTTAGTCCATGTTATAATTTCAAATGAGAAAACTACATCAAAATGACAAGGACTACCAGGATTCCTATTAGACTATTACCATCTCCCATCAACTCCCTGAGTGTTTACTAGCTGGGAATCAGTTCCTCACTCAGTTTGTGAGCTCTAAGTTTCCATGGGGTCTGTTCTTCCTTCAGTGAAATCTTGTTAAATTCGTGCTCTCCTTAGTCCGTACATTCAGATGGGCTAGGTTCATTATTTGCATTGGTTCAACTGATGTCTTTAATTGGGACTTTAATTAATTGGGACTCACTCTAAATGATTATTTGAATATACTGATTNAACCTATGAACTGACTTCAGAAACCTGGTCCAGTTTCCTAACTGAGAAACACACAGTCCATAGTCTTTTTTCCAGAAGTCTCTAACATTACCCTTCTAAATGAACAAATTCATTGGTTAATATTCTTATGGTACCATGTGTATGTGTGTGTACGGTGTTGGGAATTAAACCCAGGGCTTCAAGTATCTCAGATAAGCATTCTACCACTGAGTTATGTTCCACAGCTCCAGATTTCATAGTTATGGCTGTGATGAAACTTAAAGTCAACTGTATTTCCTTCCACTGGAGGAAAACAAGATTCTCCATTTTTATCTAGGTTTGTAGGTCTGACTCTTTGAATAGACAAAGCTCTTACTGAAGGTCCTAACCAGGTTGGCCTTCTCATCTTTACCATCCTCATCCCCTCTTGGACGTACCTTTTGTGTGTGTGTTCTTCTATACATGACACTCAAAATAGTGACCACATCTAATCAATTACACACTAACCTCACATCGATGTCCCTGTTTTCAATCCTAGCTCCCATTTCCTGTATTGTGGCAGTGATCTCACCTATTTAACATCACAGTCAGCTAATAACTAAGGGGGAAATGTGGGCTTAGGATGTAATCTTCAAAGCATGCAGAATGCATAATTCTACTAATTCCATTTCTTCTCTATGACATGAGAAAAACATAGATGTTAATTGTTTGGTTTCTTCATTTGTCTTAGGAAAATTGTTAGCATCAAAGCCATCAATTTGATCAATTTGACTTGTTTTTATTCTGATTCATAATTAATTATGATTTACCCTGGGAAAGACCTTTTTGTCTGCCTTTGATCCATTAAATACTTTACTTTGTCAACCATAGATTATAAACAATAAACAGTGTCCAGCTGGAAGGAAGCTAAAGCAGACATCTAGCGGTAACCTGGGTGGAGTACTATTTTGATCACTGGGACAAGAAGAACAATTTGAAAGAAATCTGAACCTTTTCAACTAATAAGGACAAAAGCGTTCAAAAGTTTCCATCTTTTCAAGAAAAGGAAAAAAATCCTATTTCTCTCTTGTGGCCAAGCTGTATTCTCTTTTTACTTTCTTTACTGGAAAATATAAAATCAAGATTTTTTNTTTGTTTGTTTTTTGTTTTTGAAAGCCTGGTTTTCTTTTTGTAACTAGAAGAACTCATCACAAGAAAGAACTTAAATTTAAAATCTTTTAATCAAACAAATGAATTGGAAGACTTCTTAATGAAGGGATCTTTAAGCAATCAAAAGGTGGGGTAAGATGCATCCCGGAAGCTTGATTTCAGTATTTATTGTTTGCTAAGAGCCACCTCTAAGTTAGCATGGTTGTGTGTTCACAGCGGGCAGAATTCTCCTTTCCAGACACCTCAGAAGAAGTTCTTAGGACACCAAACGGGAGCCACAATGTTAGACTTCTGAATAGTCAGCCTACGAGCAAAATGTACAAGGCTCTCCTCAGGTTAGGGTTGTGGTCAATGGAAGCTTAAGAGTCTAACTCAAAGACTAGACTGGATAGATGGAGGACTCCTTGGCTACTCCGGCGGTCAGAGCTTCATCAGTGCTCTGTGGACTGTCAGCACTCCANNTGGGTACCACTTGAGCACCTTCAGACAGATATGAGAGTGAATCAAGCTGCTTCAGAAAGTGGTGTGAAGACTGCACCAAGGCAAGATTGGAAAACTGAGATCTACAGCTCTTCTCTNGGTAGCTAGCCTCCCAGAGAGGGTTACCAACTGAGGCTTCAAGCCCACTGTTGCCTTCTTGCCATTCCTTCTGTGCATTAAAACCAGCTTTTTTAGATCAGCTTTCGGAATGCTCCGTGGTAGGACCCCACTTGATTTGACCCTAGCTACTATCTATTGCCCTAAACAATCCCATGACCCAGCTCAAATTCATTTTTTTTTACACTTTTCTTTTTGATATTTCTATTTCAGTTTTACCTGTGTCTACTCCATGCCACTTACAGGGATATAAACGTGTATACATACACTTATAATTTGAATTTTGTACCCTAATCTAATCCCCTTATGCCATGTTAAAGCTCTATGGTGGTGGATCATTTCCTGGAGCCTTTCAAGTGGTCAGGCATTAAAAGTTAAAGATCATGTACTATGTACCTCCTATCTTTCTACCCTTCCTCCTTCACTTTTTGCCTGCTTCTGTGTCTCCGTATCTTCTTCCCTCCTTTTTTCCCCCTTTCTCTTTATTTCTTAAACACCATGAAACATAATGCTCAGGTAATTTTGCAAAAAACGTTATATCCTAAGGAATGTCAACACATTATTTGAAGTGCATAAAAGTCTTGTTCATCAATTTTGGAAAAGCTACAGCCACTAGAGATAACTAAGGAAGCCTAAGTAATTGAGATTTTTTTTCCTGCACTTTACACTTTCCACAGCAGTTTTTTTAAGAGTTGAAAACTCTGAAGCATGCTAGTTTTCCTAGTCAGAGAAACATCCATTTTGTGATCTCTGCAGCTGGAGTCAATGTGACAGATTATGTTGCCAAAGTCTAACCAACCCATAATTAGCCCTGTTAGCCTCGTTTTTAAACTTACCAGATATTATCGACTTTAATTAAATTTATCATTTCAACTTATTTTTAAACTAAAGCCTGAATTTCTACAAATAAAACATTTTTAGTTTGCAAGAACTGTGATATAAAATAAGGATCATCCATGCTGTTTTTTTCATTTTGTATGGCAGAAAGCTTCAGAAGTCCATAACAGTCAATTAAACAGTAAGTGCCTTCTTGCTTCTTCCTCTGCAATTCCACTTGTGTCTCAAGAGCTTTCCTCTCTCTTGGAGTACCCGTTTCGGTGTGACACTTATAAAGACGATTGCACAGAGATCAATTTCTTTTATCTACTAATAAAGAATTGCCAAGACTGTTGAGGAATCAAAACCAGCTCAGAACTAGTTTGGTCGTTCCAACATGATAACCTAACGTGTCAAAAATCTTATCCTGAAAACACCAAGCAGCATTATAAAGAATGGAAGTCCCATGGACAAGTAAAGAATGGAAGTCCCATGGACAAGTGACTAGGGAAGGACTCACCATTTGAAAGACTATCCAGTAGTTCTAGCTCCTCTATTGTAGGCTCTGCAAGGACTTTAAGATGCCACCACCCAGTGTGATTCTTACACATGGGTACAGAGAAGAGTGTACACAGATCATGCTTCAGTGGACTTGTGGGTTTATGCAGTGAAGGTGTGCCTGCTGGATTTCTGTGTAGTACTCTGGGAAGTGAGAATTTTCCCAGTCTCTCTCTGATTCACTTCAATTCCTGAGATCTTCTGAACATCATGAAAACTTACTTAATCGTTTCCTGATTTTAAAGAGTCTTATGCAGACCCACAGATCCAGGGAGGATACCTAGCAGGAAGGACCCTAGGATGACTGTAGCATAAAATAAGTTTGGGTTTTGCCCAGTCACTGGGTAAACGTCAGTGAAACATTTCACTATTAGGATAAAAATTTGTACCTATATTTATGTTCAAACTATCTGTATATTATCTCTCCTGCAATTGTACATCAAATGTTTTAATAAAAAATTAAATTATTAAAAAAAAGAGTCTTATGCAGACATTTCCCACATTGTTCTGCTTGTCCAGCTATTGCCTTCTCATCTTTGATGTTCAAGTCTAGAAACTCCATTCCTTAGAAACTTTATCTGAGTCTGCATGCTAGGTGAAGATCCTGTAATTAGCATCATTTAATTGGCTTTGTCACTAGTCTTAACACTGTCCCTGCTAGACAGAATGGTGGATGATAACACTAATGTGTGTTTTTCTTGCTGCTATGCATTGCCAATAGCAGGTGCTCAGGAAACCAGGAAATTAATAATAAAAGTTGATCCCAAATGACATGAATATTTCTATGTAAGGCCTGTTTTATAGAAGATCTGAAGAATAAGATTTAAACCTTAAATCTGAGCATAAATGAGTTTTTTTGCTGGACCAATATTTTCTTATCAATAAAAGAAAATATTGCTAGATTCTCACATGACTGACAGATTCATCAATATTGAGAAGACTTGCTATATAATAGTGCTCTATAAAAACTGTCAATTTTCTAAAATGAAGAGACTTTTGTTAATCATAAAATGAACCTTGTTTAACTCCTTTTTTTGTTTGTTTGTTTGATTTTTGTTTTCCAAGACAGGGTTTCTCTGTGCAGCCCTGGCTGTCCTGGAACTTGCTTTGTGACCAGGCTGGCCTCAAACTCACAGAGATCCACCTGACTCTGCCTCCTGAGTGCTGGGATTAAGGGCATGCACCACCACTCTTGGCTTCTTGTTTAACTCTTATTTCATGTCAAACTCATGCTGCTAAATTGCAAAAAAGAAAAGCAGAAAAAGGTGAAGAAACTANGACAATTTAGGATTTATCATTTAACAAACATACTTCTTTCAAATAGTCTTATGCCAAGAATTGTAATTCAGTCCCTCCTTCTGATCCCATGCTACTACCAAGAAGGAGCACACTGACTGGCTAGTAGCACAAATTTAGCCTCTATGCTATACTAATATATCTGAATTAGTAGTGGTAGTTTCCTATGATGACTTACAATTCAAATTATTTTTCTAGTAGTCACTTCTATTTCATGAGGAAAAAATCAAGACATTCCAGGTTTCCATGAAATGCTCAAGCTTTCTGGTTAATTGTAAATTGGGGATTATAGATGTTATTTCAATTACATTGCAAATTTAAAAACAAAACACTTACTGTTGGACTATTTAGGTCGGGAGGTGTAGACATGTCCCCAAACAAATCCATCTGGTCAACACCCTTAAAAAAGTATTTGGATTAGATTCAGATGTGTCTACTAAAAACAATTACTTTGTCTATCATTGTAATTGTTTGTGTCCTAAACTACAGGAAATAGTTGTCAAAATTGGATTGTAGTTGATTTCATACAGATTTGACTTTAAGCTACTTATGTCAGGAAGTGTAGGCTTGTCCCCAAGCACATCACTCTGGTCAACACCTTAAAGAAGTACTATATTAGAGTCTGGTGACCTACTAGCAAAACTACGTTGCAGACTAACATAGATATTACATAAATGTATAGGAAAATACCTATCCTAACTGAATTTTCCTATGGATTCAATATAGGTCCAGTATTAGCAATGTCTANAGGAGATAGAAACCCATGTTCAAAGAACCACAAAACATCCCAAACATACCAGCTTCAGTTTGTTAGCTTGGTCATCAAGGGTCATTAGGGCCTCACTCCCATTCTGAAAATAACAGGCAAATATTAAAGGGCTTAATTGAGAAGGTATCCCCATAAAATTTGTTTTCCTGCNTGATTACCCCATTAAGCTGTTATAAATTACTCTAATAATTTAGCTATTGATCTTCCATGGAAAGAGTGGTCACTAGCCCAGAGGATCAAGTCAGGAGGGGAGAATGCTCTTGCAGGGAGCCAACACGGCTTCCACACATCACACACATCACAAGAAGTAAAGAGGCAGNTTTACCTCTTCTGCTTTGCTGGCTTCTTCGACCTAAAAAGAAAGATACAGATTCCCTGAGCGAGCATTTGGGAAGAGAGTTAGTAAAGGAACAAATACAGCCAGATTCATAGGCAGAAGGAAAAAACTCTATATTTTGCTATATGTCCCCCTCCCCACTTCACATAGATACTAGATTTGAGTACTTTGTAGATTTAAGCTAGGCTGCTCTGCCAAGTCCTTTAGCTAATGTGAATGTTATAGGGAGCTGGAGACTGAAATCAGATGGTCCTAAACACAAAATCTCACCGTAAGAATGATGGACAAGTCTATACTTAAAAGGAAAGAAGCCCAACCCTTCAGACAGGGCTGATGTCTATGTGAGCCTGGGTAAAGCTCTCAGCCCANCACAACTTGTGTCAAACAGCACTTGCCTTTTTCTTTTCTTCTTCCTTTTTCTTTACGTTATAGATAACTTGAAAAAGGTCTCTAAGATCCACGACTAACGGTTCAGCCTGAAGCAACAGAAAGCAGCAACAGCACTTTGTTCTCATCTTCGTTCCTCGTCCATAATCAATTCCCATTAATACTTTTTCTTTCCTATTGAGATTCCTTACAACCCTCCCCTGGATTATAGAGGACCACCACCCTCAGATAACTGAAGGGCATAGGGTTAATAAATGTTTCACTGCTATTTAAGAACACACTTATCACAATAGAGTTTTTTTTTCAAGTCTTCAGACAAAACAAGAAGTACCATGACTATTTTTGGAATTTCTTCAAGGTTTCTGGGAATAATTCAATATTGTTCTAAATTCATTAGCAGCATTATTAGAAATTCCATTCTCACAATTCTTTTGCCACACACATGAGTATCAGTGACATTTTAAAAAGATTCTTTAGGAATAAGTCATTGTCTGAATGACGATTGACCTAAAGAACCAGTGGCCTAATGAATTGTTCCAAGTAAATCTTCTTGTTAAGTAACAAACACTCCTATTTTCAACAGAGGACTAGTCCTCAGGTGTACTGTGTCTTAGAGCTTACCTGTTGCCCTGTTTTTATGGCAAAAAATTGATGCTGGCCTTCTCCTCCACACACATAACCAAATGCTCTATTGTCTGTCACATCACGAGCAATGAAAGAAATCTTATTTACTGGATGCTCATGCTCTATTACCTTAAAAGGGAACATAAAAGAACA
>LZPO01017971.1:0-13374 GCA_001675575.1 Neotoma lepida | reverse complement strand
ACAGTGTTGGCTGTTGTTTATGTTAGGTAAATGAAGTGGGATTATAACAGACACACTAACTAAGAGTGTGATTGCAGAGTGTACTTCCTTTAGTGCCTCACAAGGTTCTGACTGCTTTCTGCACAGAGGAGCGGAATGAGACTAGTNTACGTGTTAGCAGCATTATGCTGCCTCAGATTTCAGTCATCTCTCACCTATTTCATTTCCCTTGCATTTCCCTTCATAAAGTTTAGTTAGATCATCAGCCATACAATAAAGCCACTGACAGTGGCCAGCCACAGTCAAGGCCCAGNTTTCCATGCCATGAGTTCCAGAAACTCTTCATTATAAGTGCAATGGAGTCTANGATCACATTCTAACCCAGGCTCTGTGCCCAGCTTCCCAGCCCCTATTCCTCCCACCACACACTATTTTGCGCCCAGTTTCACTTCCATATCCCTCCTAAAGCCTCCAGTCAAGCTCTGTCCTCACCTACCATGTCCTCTAGCTCATGTTCCATCCAGGTCCTCATTCGAAAAGCTCCACTCATCACGCTGCCTGTACTGGCTTTCTCAGATGATGGAAGTCTCTGAAAGGGTCCTATCACTCAACATGGAGTTTGACTTAAGACAAGGGAGCCCAGGATCAACATATACATTTTCTCATCAAATACTGCTTCTAGATATTAACACATAAAGGGAGCTACAGGTGTATGAGCAAGAGCCAGAACAAGACTTTGAGTGGCAAGGGAAGGGACAGGCAGCAGGAATGCTTAGTCCAGGTGGAGCTCAGACCACAAGTCCTTGAATATGAGGAAAGAAGACAGGCTGAGCTTTCTGGTTGGTCAGAGCACAGATGCACAGAGAGCTAGGTGTCTCTGTAATGTTATGTCAATGAGGTCTGACTGGAAGCCAACAGATTGAAACTCAAGAGTTTGCTCACAGCTGAGTCAAGGAGCTAAAGGAGCAACCATCGTTAATGGCCATGCAAGTATGTTCAAAGCTGAGTTCTGTATACACATAGGACCTGAGACATGGTCATCTCAGCCTAAGAACCAGCATATTCATTAACTGGGCACAACTCAGGCTTTTAGAGGCACTGTGAGGATGTGAGGATGTGAGGGCCTCTCTCAGCCTAGTATTCTCCCAAATGCTTCTCTCTTCCCGTATTTCACCCACCCTGCTGTTATAGAGAGTCACTCAGCCTTCAAGAGAACAAACACACAAGATACATCTAAGAGGAAAGAAAAATGAATCATTATAGTTGTGAGGTTGTCATTCAACAAAATGCAAAATACATTTTTAACTAAAATTTAAAAGATGCTACTTTGGAAAGCTTCCTCTCCAATTATGTGTAGAGCAAATTTAAGATCTCTAAAAGCTGCTAATGCAAGTTTCATAAACCCACATAAGCACACAGTAGCTCAATTGCCACATACACACAGGCACATGCCAATAAAACAGGAGGAAGCCAGAAAAAGAATTCCAAAGACTTCTGCCTACAGACAGATGGAGAGATACTGAGTAGAGAAGGAAACAAAGCTGAAAACTTAAATAAAAGACCAGACATCTTCCCAATTAATTTTGCAAACAATAATAAATAAAGACCAAATTATATCTAAAACAACAAAAAAGTATAGGTTTTAGAAGCAAGAAACTAAAGCAGCAACCAGTAGGGTTGGTATACTTAAGCTCAAAATGGTATTCCAAGGACCAGGCAAGCTGTGACATTAAGAATTGAATTTGACTAAACAAAAGCTGAAGAGTTACTCTTTGGGATGTGTTCAAGCAAAATCATCCCATTGAAACCTCAACAGATAATTTTGTTTATTCTCCTGAAAGACACCTTCCTATCATGTTGTACAATATCAACAGGCAAGGGAATTATCCTCAGACAGGAAAACACCAGCTAATGGAAAATGAGAAAGTTAATAAATGAAGTCAAATTGAGTATTTTATGAGCACTTCTGAAAATACACTCAGCGATGTAAAATGCCATCGTTATGACTGAGCATAATAAACCCATTACTTGTCTTAAAGGCTATGGCGATAGAAATCATTTAAATCAATTGAGTTACTGTTTCTTAGCAATTTGATAAAAAGGAAAAATAGTGTAATTGGGAATGAAGTGCCCCTTTGGGAGCTGAAGATAAGCCAGCTGGGTTTCTAAGTGTACTTTAATCTGTTTGTGTATCTCCCCCTCCTTGTTTAGAAGAAAACAAGAGGAGAGGCGGGAAAGAGCTCCTGAGTGGAGATGCCAAAGCCCTAGGATTTGTAGAATTTCAATAATTACCCGAGCTTTATTTTGATCAACACCCTTTTCATTCCTCTATTCTATTCTATCATAAAGGAGAGCAGACGGATAGTGTGGCTGCCTGAGATTATGTGAGACCACACTGGGCAGTAAGCAAAGACAACCAGGACCCTCAGTGTTTCTCGGAGGCCAGGGCTCCAAGAGCCATGTCTAGTAGATGCTNTGCTCATGAGATCCTGAGTCATTCTTTCCCACCACCCCATTCTCCGTGAGTGCTCAAGAGAAGTTTAGCCACTTTGGAGAAAGTAGAAGTCAAGAGCAGACTTATCAATAAAATATTGTCTTAGTGTGATTTTTTTAATCACCAATAAAAGAACCTGATGAATATTATGTATCATTAACACTNTAAGGTATGCATTGGGCAGCTTTTGCTGAACNGACCAGACAGAGACAATTCAGGATTCATAATATATCACTCTCAAAGTTGAGTATTAAACTCCACTCTTGCACAGCAGTAGCTGATTTCCATTAAAACCTTATTTGCAAAATCACCCACATGTCAGAGTGCACCTAAAATCTAAATGGTATCTCTGTGCTTTTCCTCCTTCAAGCATCTGTAAGGAAATGCTCTTCCACAGTAGCAAAGTTTCTATCCTCACAGTGTCTCAGAGTCTAGCCTCAAAACATTGACAAAACCTCAGGAGCCAAGAGGCTGAAGGATTACATGATGTGTCTTAGTGAATTAAAAGTGAGTCCAATTGACTCACTCTTACAGATTCTTCCTTATGTCCTTTAAGATTGGTCAGGGGTTNTGGACTTTAGTGATAGGAAGACAGCCGGAGATGATCAAATATGTAACAATAACAGCAATAAATATGATCACGGAAGAGGCATAGGTAGAAACTAAAAATCCTTCTGCTATCTTGCAGGTAGAACAAGCCCTATCCCAGCACCGCTACTGCTCAGCAACAACAAAGGCCATCCAAAGTCTAACAGAATGGTGAGAGGAGGCCATCTCTTCTTTGCTCTTATTGACCTTCAGCAGACCCTCCATCCAGCCCTGCCAGCCTTCAGCCCTCTGCCTAAGTCTCCTATGAACAAAATTGACAAAAACAGGAGCCTGTTAGTTCTGAATGTGTGCAGGTTAGTTAGATGCCTGTCATTTGCAACATAAGACAAAGTTTTTGGCAAGCCATGTCTCCTCAGATATGTGGAATTCCTTTACAGTGAATTTGAATGTGCTTTATAACAGCATCATCAGAGAGGGACACTAGGAACATAAAAATGTATATAGCAACAGCAGTGTTAGCTGCACGAAGACCCTTTTATAACCAGAATGATTATATAAGGACAAGAAAATACAGAGTCTCCAAGGGAGTCTTTGTAGGGAGCACTGGCAAAGAGAGTATTACCTGGAGCCTGGGGGTGGGGTGGGGGGAGCTGGTGCCCAGGGGTGAACATTTGGGATTTTAAGTCAGGACTCAGCCTTGGAAGAGTCAGCCATGGAAAGGGCTAGAATCTTTCCTACTTTGTCTGAGTTTTTAAAAGATAGATTGTTTGGCTGGAGGTCCAGATACGATAAAAATATTTCTAGGACAGGACTAATGATTTTCTATAAGCTACAATAGGTATATCTTTGTTTTGCAAAGACTGAAAGTATTATAAGGGTGGGGATTTATATACACTACCTAAAGTCTTTCTCAGCAGGACATTCCACAAAAACATAGCAACACAATACACACACACACACACACACACACACACAAAGAGAGAGAGAGAGAGAGAGAGAGAGAGAGAGAGAGAACTTTAATGCAGAAAAGAATCTAAGGAAATTCCTTTAGCAAAGTCCATTATGTGTCTGTCACTTCACACAATGACCAATGACAGCTCCTGGCACCTGGGTGGTCCTCAGAACACTTCAGATGGGTCCTGTGGATCTCCGAACACAGTGAGACAGATTTGTGTAAATTCTGTCTTTACCAAGGAGCTCAGTGCCTTGAGATGCCTTCCCATGCAGGGTCACACCAGAAAGATGACAACCCAGGCAGTCTTACAGATGTCCAGTGTTGTTATGATGGAATTTGTTTCTCTTATTAGGGGAGTGGGGAAGATTTAACTTTCAATGAAGCTGTTGTTCTTGTTACTATAGTGATTACNAAATAATTAATTTTAAAGGAAGCTTCTTTTCCAGTCTAGCAAAAGATATCATCTGATGTGCCAGGCTACCATTACATATTTGCTAAGAAGGGGATGGACAGGAGATTTGGTAAATGCACAGAATGCCTTGGGTCATCCAGTGAGAGTTAATTTTCCAGAAGAATGGATNATTCCCCTTTACAATTAGGAAAAATGTATTAAAAGATGATTTCATTGGTGATAGAATCCAAGTTAGGAAATAATTAAATACTATACCTAGAAACAGCTCATTTTGATCCAGATGACAAAGAACCTCCAGGAGTTGACAATGGGATTCATTACAGCTTTTGTTTAAGGGGTGAACACTTCTGCAACAATGTCAATGTGACAAAACTTAGAATCANCAGAGAGAAGGGACTTTGGGCATGTCTCGGGGGTATCTTGATTATATTAGTTGAGGTGAGAAGACCTACTCACGGTGAGCATCACCATTCCCTGGACAGAGGAATCTGGCTGTGTAAGAGCAGGGAAAGCAAGCTGAATACTAGTATGTATATATTCACTGTCCTTTTCATCTTACGGCTTTATGCAAACTTCTGTGGCCACAACTAATCAAAATACTATTTTGTGTTACTTTGTACAGCTGTCTTCCTACCTATGGTATATAATATGTACTACACAATACAGAGTTCATACTTGTCTCCTTTGAGTATCCTGAGACCCCAGCAAAGCATTTAGGAGATGGTAAAATCCATTTTCCATGTTGAATTTGCAAATGCACACAATCAAAACTCTAATCCCCTGAATGGACGTTTTTACTTCATGAGAAACACAATCCCGTTCCCAGTGATTATGAACTCTTCCCCATGAGCCTTTATCTATCTATCTATCTATCTATCTATCTATCTATCTATCTATCTATCTATCTATCTATTTTAAGACAGGGTCTCTCTGCATAGCCCTGGCTGTCCCAGAAATCACTATATAGACAAACTGGCCTGAAAGTCACAGATATTTGTCTGCCTTTGCCTCCAGAGTTCTGTGATTAAATGCATGTGCCACCACACCCAGCTTCCACAACTATTACAGTAGCTAATATAGTATCACTTTTAAAATGGAAACCGAACAAGAAAAAAAAAAACACTGTGACTTCACAAGAACTGTGAACAAAATCATCATGAGTTCTTAAGAATTGTCAAGCCAGTAGGATGTATGAATGTATAATGACAAGAGATTCACTTTTAAATCCCCAAATGAAGTCCTGTAGAATCAGACAACTGCTTAANGCTTTCCTTAGTTACCACTCTCATGCTTTGCCCTCATCTTCATCCTGCCTGACTATACTTTTGAAGTCAAACATCCAAGAGCCTTGAAAGGAAGCCCCAGGACACAATGCCCACTTCTTCATCTGCATCTATCCTGGGACACATTCTTTGCTCCTTCCAAAGTTCAAACACATCTATGTTTTATTGTTGAACACAGGCATAGTTGCCTGCACCTGTAAAGAAGACTACTGAAGCCACTGGGAAGGGGCCTCATCAACTCCCCTGTGTACTTTATCCTATCAGAGACCCACTGAACAAAGACATCTGTCAGTTTACTTCTTACTTCAATAAAACAACATTCATCAGGCAATGTTTCAGAGATGATTGCTAAACTGCAAACAGCTTTCCAAGGATGATGACAACTCTTGTTTGAGTTGTTTTTATGCCAAAAGAAGGCCACCACAAAGTGCNGACAAAGTTTAGAAAGGTGCTTCTGGGTGACTCTTCTAGTGGCTTCTCATATGTACTTAAAAAAAAAATTCCAGGCCGGGCGGTGGTCTGTCTCTTATACACATCTAGATGTGTATAAGAGACAGAGCCTGGGCTACCAAGTGAGTTCCAGGAAAGGCGCAAAGCTACAAAGAGAAACTCTGTCTCGAAAAACCAAAAAAAAAAAAAAAAATTCCATTGTCCTAATTAGAGAAAAATATATAAAGCACACTGGCTCAACTATTGTATAAGTTAATTATGACTCGTTATTGCTGAAAGCTCCTTTTAAAAGAGGATTTTGAAGAATTGTACCTAACTGCATGCAAACGGTTGACACTGAAATGCAAGGGGCCAGGCTCAAAACAAGACAAACTTTCTTATGCTGAAATATAAACTCTTTCCTAGACATGGCTATTCATGTGCTTTTCCTTTGCCAAAATAGTTGAGGCTGTAAGATAGCACAAGGGGGTGTGCTCATGTGAGTGCATGTGTACAAGTGAGTGGTTGTCAGAGGAAAATCTCTATGTTATTACTGAGGTGATGTCTACCTTTACTATTTTTTAACATGGTCTTTTACCTGGAACTCACCTAGTAGGCTAGACTGACTGGCCAGTGAGCCCCAGGCTCCCCTGTGCTGGGATTACAAGGCACCTCAATGTCCAGCTTCTTCACTTGGCTTCTAGGAATACAAGTCAGGTCCTCATATTTGTAAGGCAAGAACTTTATGAATTGGTTAATTCTCCCAGCCCTGTAAAAGTGTTCTTAAGAGCCTGTTTATATCTTCTACAGTCAGTGAATCTGGGAAAAACTTCAATATTAGTCCTGGATTTTGCTTTCTGTGGCCTATCTGTTGAGCAGCACATGTGGTTATGCTGTGAAGTAGTCCTCTTCTTTTCAGTCACTACAAATGTTCTTCTAAAAATAATAACAATTGTCTTAGTTAGCTTTCTATTGCTGTGATAAACACCACCATGACCAAAAGTGTAGGGGAGGAAAGAATTTATTTTATCTTACAGCTTGTAGTCCATCATCCAGGGAAGTCAGGGCAGGAACCTGGAGGCAGCAACTGATTCAGATGCCATGCAGGAATGATGCTTATTGACTTGCTCCCCGCTGTTTGTTCCTTCTGCTTTTGTCTAGTACCCAGGACTACCAGTAAAGGGGTGGCATGGCCCTCAACGATCTGGGTCCTCCCACATCAATCATAAATTTAAAAAAGATGCACCACAGGCCAATCTGATGGGGGCTTTTTCTTTTCAGTTGAAGCTGCTTCTCAGATGACTCTAGCTTATATCAAATTTTAGGGGGGCTCTTACCTGGAACTAGCCATCCTAACCATCCTGTATCTTTTCAGACCATAGCCATTGGCATCTGGAGCACAGAGATAGAGTCAGCTCTGGTTAGAATCACCCACCCTTCTGAAACTGGACAGCATGGGGCAAGTCAAATACTATCCTGCTGCTCCAGTGAAAAGGAACAGGCTAGTTAAGAGCATTGGGCATCTGCTCCCACTCCAAAGATTCTAATCTCATGCCCTTCCTGATTCAGGCATGCCAGGAACACACAACAATTCAGGAAAGTGGCACCCTAGGCATGTAGAACATGGATGACTGATCAGTCTGTATAATACCCCCATACTCACTGCTGAAAAATATTAGATCAGATGAGAGCACATTTTAAATTGTGAAATGGTGGGATAATGTAANGCTTGTAACTCATAAAGAGAATGCATTAAACAGGTACTCAAGCTATTCATGCTGGAATTGGCAGGAAAGTCTCCCTCCCCCACCCTATCAGGGAAAGAAAGTTGTATATTTTGCAATTCAGAACATTCTGTAGCAGAGATGTCACTACAAAAAAATATAAAAATCCATGCCAAGTTTGTCTTAGTAAGTGTAGTCTTTAGGTTCTATAAAAGCCCATTCTAAATAGGGCAGTGTATTTGGCTCTCCTGNAGTGAAAATTATCAGTTTATTATACACAGCTTTGTTGAACATTTTCTAAGAAAGCAAGCCACCCACATTCATAGGCTGCATTCTTCGTAGGCCAAAAGGTAGCAGAGGAACACAACAGCAATACCACGCCTTGAAAACTAGCATAAGAAACAACAAGTTACATATAAGATAAAACCTTATGAAATTAATTATGTTTTGTTTCACAATACAAAGCAACCAGTACTCCTGAGTTTGGAAAAGGAAAATCACCTCTGAAGTCCAACATGGCTACTAAGCTAGTTCATCAAGTGCATGAGCTTTTTTCATATGAGTCCTATTCTGTTCAATGATATCTTACAGCTTGTTTTCAAATCTGCGGATCTTGTTGCAAGTGAAAGAACTCAGAGTGAAACCAGAGGATTATAAAGATGCACATGTGACAAGGACAGACAAAGGTAATCTAGTATACCAACTGGGAAAAACTAAGGCCTGAGCATCACTGACCACACAGCAAAGGTACATGCTCAGACATCTCCAAAAATACAAAGTACGAATAGAGGTCAGGCTGTTGCCTGTTTTACAGCACTGAAGTCACAACCATGTTACTACCAATTTTCACACACAAATTCCAGAGTCATGAAGAAATGGGGTCCATAAAAACACATGTTTATCTTGAGACAGGTCATTGAGACCAGCCAAAAAACTCACTTCGGGGAAGCACTTCCATTTAGTCTCCAACACGATATTGGACATACATGGACACAAATGTTCTTGGTAAAATATAAATGATTATAGAGAAAAATATCTTAAGTTTTCAGTTTTGTGCTGTTGAACAAACTCAACTAAACCTTTTTAGTGCAAGCAAAAAAAAAAAAAGCTGCCATTCTAGATCCTACAGAGGAATGTAATGAGGATGTTTTGTGATGAGAAGACACACAAGGAAGACCAACTCAGACTCATGGAACACTCACAAGCAAACCTTTCTTCCATTTCTACCTGAAGAAATGCAAATGCAAGAACATGAAACTATATAGAGGTGTAGCTAGAGATTGGGCAGATTTTATCAAAATATAGTAGGGTTAGCCAAGCAAACTGCTAGGGTGGGGGAAAGGCAGATAGAAGACAGAATAATTTACAAACAATGTATCTACCATTTGCTAACATGTTCCATGTTCTCTTGAACATGACTACATGTTATCACAGTAGAGTACTTGAAGTGGTACTCTTCTCCCTCCTGTAGAGATTAAGGCAGGCCTCAAGGCCTGTCTGGTGTAATGTACAAACCTGTGTGTTCTCATGCAGAGAAAATTTCCTTTGTTGATATTCAAAACGTATCACATATGAGTCCATTCGTTTGATTTACAGAAAAGGAATAATTGTGAAGACAGTAAAACATTCTGGGTTAGAGGAAGAGATGAACAGATGTAGGGCTTTTAGGGTAGTGAGGGTTCTCTGTACCACTGCCCAGACAGACAGAAGACATAACACCTACAGTGACTCCTTACTGCCCAGACAGACGGAATACCCAATACCTGCAGGGACTCCTTACTGCCCAGACAGACAGAATACCCAATACCCGCAGTGACTCCCAAGGCAGCCATAGAAGTTGGTGTGTGTTTCATCCACTGTGACAAAAACTGAGAGAAACTACTTAAAGAGATCAACCTTTGCTCTCACCCTCAGAGACTTCAGGCCAAGGATTTATGAACTACTGCTCTGGATGAGAGAAAGTGGAACATAACAGTGGGGGGTAAACAGCATTGGAGACTGCCCACCTCACACCAGCCAGGAAGGAGCCTGGGACACAAAACCCTTCAAAGCCACAATCCTTGGTANCCTACGACCTTCAGACAGACCCCACCTCCTGCCACTGCCTTCAGATACAACTCCATCAGAAAATAAACCCAGTGACTAGGTCAGTTGTCATGATTCAGTCTCCTTTCCAGGACTGGGTCCACCAGCCGAGGATGCCTTCAACACAATGTGAGCCATTTGAAGGCCATTATCAAAATCTTACAGTGAGAATAGANACAGTGCCAGGGTTGGTGATGGTGTTTTTTAAATTTTAGTTTATGTGTATAGGTGTTTTGCCTGCATGTATGTCTGTGTACCATTTGAGTGCCTGGTGCCTGAAGAAGCTAAAAGAAGGAATAGGATCCCCTGGAACTGGAGTTACAGAGCCATGTGGGTGCTCAGAATTGAACCTGGTCCTCTGGAAAAATAAAGAATGCTCTTAATGGCTAAGCTATCTCTCCAGACCCGTAAGAATGATGCAATGTAAAGTTACCAATTGTAATAAATGCACCAAGCAGTAGTAGAGGCTAATAATTGAGGGCAGTGGCTGTGCATGTGGGAGAGCCAAGGACGTGAGGAAAGTTCTGATTTCTTCTCGATTTTGTTGTAATTTAAATATGCTCTTGCATTATATGTAAGTGTATATATAATACATATTATATATGTATATATTGTATACATATGAATGCATGTATATTCCTACTATAATGGTTGGACTTTTGTTATAAAAACATAAGAAAGAGGAAATAGATTTTGAATTTGGTTAATACTTGTTGTAGTTAAATACATTATGTGAAAAGGCCATGCATGTGGAGATCATGATAGAGTTGCCAGACACTGTTATGAACTTAAATAAGTCTTGGAATTTAGGAACATGTCAGGAATAAACTATCCATCCACTCTGCTTGCACAGGCTAAGACCTCAACACAGCTTTGATTTGAGTTTTGTAACTTTGCAGACATACAAATAATTTTGGGGAAAGCCCAGGCAGGGGTGATGAAAGCAACAAGAGGGTTTGAAGGTAAGAAAAAAGGCTGACAAATGATTATTAATTACCCTCCGAAGAAAGACCATGGGGAACTCGGTAGCCTCCTTGAAGCGCAGCGGAGGTTGTTGTATAAAATATGATCACCGTGATTCACAATTCCATAGAGAAGGAAAACAGAGGAAGCAGGCTTAGGAGGAAGCATGGCGAATTTAGATGAAATAGAAAATAAATCTTTCATTCCAAGAGTCAGAGGCACTAAAGCAGGCAGCNGCTTAAGGCCTTTGAGCACTGCTTTCCCCNAGAGCCTCCTCAGGTTGGGCCAGCTGTGCCAGCTTGACTTAAACACCACCTTCTCCAGGAACCCCTGTGCTCTCCCTTTCACCGAGCAGAGGGGTTCCTTGGTATGTAGCAAACACCGAAATCATTTCTATAATAAATTCTACAGTGCCATGGACATGGCAAAACTTCCAAATGCTGACTTTAACCTTTTCCCTAAAAAAGTAGGGTCAAATCAATCAGCTGTTATGATGATGGATTGTATCATTCCTAGTGTTCCTTGCCTATGTGACTAACTAGCTTTAAGAAGTTCTTATCTATGTGCATGAAATTGTCCCCTGAACTAACTGTCCCTAATGTTCAAAGTAAACTGAAGAATGAAAATCTGGTTTGAGGGATGGCTCAGTGATTAAGAGCACATAACCCCTTTCACAGAGAACCTGAGTTTGGTTCCCAGTACTGACATCACGTAGCTTTACAACCACTGCCTGTAACTCCAGGTCCAGGGAATCCCACAATCTCTTTGGGCCTCTGTGAGCACCTATACTCACATATACACACCTATCCATCTACACATGTGCACATACACACACAAAGGGAGAGAGAGAGCCTTAAAAATCTAGTCTGATCTATGAAAACTCCCTTCTTCCCATGAGGCCTATTTCTCCAGAGTACAGCAGAGTTTTGGAGAAATTCTCCAATATTATTCCAAGAAAGCAGCACAAAATGAGCCATATTTCCTATTTTTATTTATTTTGCCTAGTTCTGGCAATGAGGCCAGGATGGTCGATCCACAAATAAGGACCCGAAGTGACTGAAAATGTGCTGCTCACAGCTGGAGTCTGGTCAGAAAGAGATCTGGAAAATTATTCAGAAAGTTCATCTTCCTTTCCCATGAGCTACTAAGCTAGCTCACTGGCTAAGAATGACAAGTGAGGAATTAGGACATAAATAACTTAGAGCCTGCAGTGGCTGACACAAGAGCCCTACTGAGGAACACATCCCCAGCCTCGAGTTCACTCCAAGTGACTTCCAGAAAGTCCTTGTGAGGCTGTATGGCCAGCACTGGGCATGAGCTCTGCATCTCTCAGTTACAGAAGAAGTAGAATTAACCCTGTGCTCACTTCCAGGGTAATGCCAGAGTGATTATTCACACACTCACATGGATTCACACGCACACACACACACACCATTCAATTACAGGTGCTAGCGAGAGAGCTCAGCTAGTGCAGTGCTTGCACAGTAAACTGAGAACCTGAGTGCGGATTCAGTATCCCTGCAAAACATTACACTCATTGTTACCTGTATGTAAATTCGGCACNGAGGAAGTACTGACACTATGATTATGGTGATTCGCTGACTGAATCAGTGACTTCCACGTCCATCAAAGGACCCTTCCTCAAAAATAAGGTGGAGAGAGAGTTATGGAGTATGACACCCACCTTCAACCCCTGGCCTCCATATGCACACACACACAGAGGTTTCTTCACCCATGTACATGTCTGTCTACACTCAGATTTGTACAACAATACACAAATATACATACATTTTAATTATAGTGCTCTTTTAAATACTCAGATGTGTACAACAATACACAAATATACACATACATTTTAAAATTACAGTGCTCTTTTAAATGGCCATATAATAGAATTACCTCACAGTGTGGAAGTGATAGGAAGGACTTCTGGTATATAAGGTGTCTCTACTGCTATTTATATGACAAAGAGGTCACTGACCACCTTTTGCCAAGGGTGGAGTCTGAATCCTGTAAAGACCCTCCAGTGAGAGAAATAGAACATCTTTATCCTTATATTACTATCCTAATGACTACACNTCATGTTTTCCTTTCAATGATAAAACAATGTGTGTTCCTTGGTTACCTCTTCTTGTAAATGGGCAGATGAACCTACACACCAGTACATTCACTAGCCATAAAGATCCAGTCTATTTTAGTGCTCTCTAGTTAGGAAAATGAAAGTCCCCCTCACCACCACCACAGTACAGAATGCTGAGCCTAGCTAGGCATGAAAGACAGGAGACATTCCTAGTGCGTCTCATCTGCAGAACTGCAGAGAGAAGCACCTCTGAGCTGTAAGCGCCACCCTGCAATCACAAAGGCTCACAACTGCAAATATGGTCATTATCTCCTGGAACTGATCTAATCCTGTGCCCAATGCTGTAGATAAAGGTTTCTTTTGAATACCAAATACAAGGACTGGGACCAAAAAGGGGGGGGGAGTGACAATAATTTGACAG
>LZPO01017970.1:33984-53322 GCA_001675575.1 Neotoma lepida | reverse complement strand
CAGTGCACACCTTAAAACCCAGCACTTGGGGAAAGAGACAGGCAGGTCTCTGTGAGTTTGAGACTAGTCTGATCTACATGGTGAGTATCAGGAGAGTGAGGACTAAATAGAGAGACCCACTCTCCAAAAAGTAAAACTTAATATTTGTCTATTGCAGCTGAGTTTTCATTGGATTTTTGTTTTCATGTCTGTTTCCAGTGTATGTTTTATGTATTTTAATCTGTGTTTCTATGAATTTTGTTACCCAAATCTTTCTCTGTGGTGTCCTTTGTGGGCAGATTCTCCTTATAACTTAACCTATAGAGGTATCTTCATATTATATCCTGGAACCTGGGCAACATTGTATGACTTTTCCTGGCGATACTGTGAATGTCTATTGACCCCAGACATAGATCTGAATGAAATAGAATGAAATAGATTTCATTTCACTCAAGTCTAGCCAGCTGACCCATTGGATAGTGTGAGACATCTTAATTTGAAGAGTGTGTGTGACTCAGCACACTGCATCATCAAAAGCTCCTTTTCCACTGGTCATGCCTCATGATAGCTAAGTAGTTTGATCTCCCTCTGCAGGTTCTAGGTAGCTACACCAAAGAGTATCCTCTTTCCTAGCAATTGTTTACTGCTTACACAACCTTGGTGATAGGGAAGGGTCAGGGAAGGGTCATGAATCTTGTGAATTTCTTGTGATTTTTGTGAGCCTCTTGCAATTCTATCCATAATGGAATGTTTCGATATGAAATAGATAAACAGTGCTCCACCCATTCCTATAATGCTTACATTTTTTTTTGCTCAATCTTCTCTGAAGTTCACTGAGCCTTTGAGGGATGCAGGATAGAAGACACATTTTCTTTCATATATAGTAACAGTTACATATTTTCAGCAATTTGGTCAGCTATG
Organism: Neotoma lepida; assembly: GCA_001675575.1. Taxonomy (NCBI): domain Eukaryota; kingdom Metazoa; phylum Chordata; class Mammalia; order Rodentia; family Cricetidae; genus Neotoma; species Neotoma lepida. The sequence goes on along the minus strand of LZPO01017970.1, from coordinate 52,422 downwards.
AGTCTCTGCAGTAACCAGTACAAACTACAAAAAAGAAAGAAAGAAAGAAAGAAAGAAAGAAAGAAAGAAAGAAAGAAAGAAAGGAAGGAAGGAAGGAAGGAAGGAAGGAAGGAAGGAAGGAAGGAAGAAGAATCTGTGTTGGCCTGGGCTTTAATTATTGGGAGACTTTTATCACTGTTTCCATCTCATGCTCAGTATAGAACTCTTTGATGTGTTTTTGTTCTCTTATTGAACTTTAAGTCCTGGTTGTCTATGAAATTATCTATTTCATTTATATATCTCAACTTATTCAAATATAGTTTTTAATGCATACCTTAATGATCTTTTGAATTTCATTTGGTGTCTGAGGTAGTGTCTTCCTTTTATTTCTAATAAATTAAATTATGTTTCCCTTTTTTCTTTTGATTAGTTTAGTCATTTTTCTTCAATCTTATTCATTTTGTTTTCTCGGTTTTTGATTGACCATTTGCCTAGTTCTTTCCTTTTCCTAATCTTTACTTCCCTTTTTATTACATAGTCCTTGGAAACTTCATATGAGACTGTATTGCACTTATGTCCAATAGCCACCTCTTCTCCCTTCCAATGGCCCCTGGACCCTACACAATGTCCTCTTCCCAACTTCATGATTATTTCAGAATTTCTCCTCCTTTTCCTCTCACTCCTTGTCCTCCTTCCTACCCTTCCTCCTTCTTCTCCCTTAACTTCTTGTTCTTAAATCCAAAGCATATACAGTGCCGTGCATATGAGCATGGGTGTAAGACCCTGTAACTAAGCATGGGTAAACCACCATGGGCAAACCCCTCTGAAGAAAACTGACTCTACCTCAGCAGCCATATCTTGACCAAATTCCTTTGCTTTTTCTACCCCCAGCTCTAAACCCTTCCTAGTTTCTGAAAGCCTAGATCCACATATTCAGAGTTCTCAAGTAATGACCTCACTTCTTAGTATCAATTTCTTGCATTAGTTCTTCTTCTGGTCAATTGGCAAAATACACAACAGAAACAACACAATGGAGGAAGGATTTGTTCTGGCTCATGGCTCATCAATCTTGGAAAATGGGAAGGTGTGGTGCCTGAAACAGCTGAACCATGGTAGTGAAAGCTGGACTCATGGCTTGTTTGCATCTTGAGCAATCAAAAACTGCTTTAGACCTAGCGGTGGATTCTACCAACATCCTATGTCTTCTCACAAGACTTCAGGACCAAAGGTTCACATATTTCCCAGAAAAGTGCCTCCATCTAGTGCGGAGGTATTCAGATACAAGAGCCTATGGGAAATACCCAGATAACACACTCAGGGCCACAAACACAGAAATGTATGCACAGATACACATGGATTTGCACACACAGATGCTCACACACAAACACACATACATATGCACATACAGAAGTTGAGGTGCACACACAATCACATATATACAGACATGCCCCCAAATGCACAATAACACAGGATTACATGCAGGCACACACAAACATGATACAGGTACAGATATGAACACACATACACTGATATGTGAACATAAAGAGACAGAGACCACAAGAGCAAGGCACACACATGTATAGTGGGTATAATCTTCAGCGACCCAGTACTCAATGTGTTTGTGGTGGTATTGTCCACATATGACCAGTGACTTCTGATTTCTATCCACTCCGCCCTCAGCCTTATCCTGGAGGTGATTTTTCTATTCCTTATGATAGATTTGTGCAGGGCCATGGCCATATCCACTGTCAGGAACATCATCTCCCAGGAGATCCCTGCCTTANCTTTCCTGGAACAGCCTGCCAGTGATGCAGAGGGGCTAGTCATGACCAAGTTCCCCTGACCATCCAGTCTGCTCTGATATGCTTCCCAAACCCCTCCTGCATCTGCTCCCACTTCAGTTACAGTCTGAAACCATTTTCCTAGCTCTCTCTCCCTCCTGCCCTCTTCAACAATGGCTTCCCCCATCTAGCTTTTAGGACACTGGTACATAATTCACTGAGCAGGAAACCTTCCTATCCTGGAAGCAAAGCTGAGAAGCCCACTACACCCTTCACATTGACCCAAAACACAATTGGCTACTTGGAGTTCAGGATGAACATCTTCTGAGTACCTGCCCTCAGGCCATCTGCTTGGCTCTTAGCTGCATGGTCTTCTACTCTCACCCACACATACTCTCAACTTCAGCTGGACAGTGGATTCAAACATGGAATACTTTTGTCATGTCTGAGCAATGTGTCAGGTGTCCTTTGTAACTGCAGGAAAGATGTTCCCAGGAACACTGAGCTTAGCACAGGAGCCCCAGGGTCCCACCTGATACATTCTATACTGCTGCACACTGAGAATGATAGGAACATCCAAGCACAATGCTGCTGGCTCTTGGAGAAACCACTGTGGACACTGCTCATTTCTGTGTAAGGAGGGAGTCTTGCTCTTCAGGATTTCAGTTGGTTCTGTAGTCAATGAGGAGCCTGAGGGATCATNGGCACATTCAGGATCCTGTCATCTGGGAGAGGCCCTTGGAGAAACATTTGGAGACCAAGGGCATAGCCTGGCCTCCTCGTGGAAAATGGCTTGGGGTGGGTTGGTTGGAAGACTGCCCTGAATTCAGATTATGGGTTGGTCATTGGCTCTCCATGTATCTGTATCTGCTGTTTCTAAGGAGCACAGGCCCCATCTTTTTCTGCTCTTGGGATAACAGACTTCCTGTTCTGAAGCACCTGTTCTGTGCTGGGGTCAAGGCCTAGGTCTTATGAGCACCTCATCAAGAGCCAAGGTTTGCCAGAGAGTGCTCATTAATATTGTTTATAGATATGTGTTGCTGTCCAACCTGGGTCCATATTGTTTATAGACATGTGGAGCTGTCCAAGCAGGGTCCACACAAGTACAAAGATGCCATTGTGTGACCAGCACCTGTCTGCAGAGCTTGGGCCAGCATGGCCTCAGAACAGAACATTGAGGGCCAAGAAGTAAAGGATGGAGAGGAAGGAGGTAAAGTTCCTTCTGTGGGAGGGATGGGGGTGGAGTCATTCCAAATGAGAGACAGGGAAGTTAAGCCATGGACACTGGATGTAGGGGGCCCTGGCCTCCTGTGCCCCTCTTGTCATCTTTACCCAAAGAGACTTATACTTGGAGTCACCTTGGTGGCCTGTCAGCGTTCAGACACATGAGAGGGTAAACCTTAGTGTGTTGGGGGCTGTGNTATGAGAAAGTTGATGCAGCTGGACAAATGGCTGGCTCTCTGTCTGAGCTAAGAACCTCATGTTGTCCACAAGCTGTGGAAGGAGCCTCAATTGTGCAGGGTGGGTTGGGGCTCCACCTGACCTTTTGGCAGGGCCCCAGATAACCAACACAGTAGAAGATCCAATTATCCTCTGTCAAAGTTCATGTCCCTGAGCTCACACAGGCAAAATAACATGTAATTGTGANACCTTAATGTGTAGCTAGAGCTTTTTCAGCTTCAGGATAACATTGTGAAGCACAGCCATCAAGGTCATACTCCCCAGGAGCTTAGAATGAAACATAGGAGATAGTTGATGGGTAAAGGTAATGAAGAAGAAGGAAGACATCTGAGAATAATTGCTCTAAGAGAGCACAGCAGCATGCATCAGTTCAGGTGACTGGGCTTGAATGTGGCTCAGAGACTCTTAGAGGAGTTGTTATTTCAGGAGACCCTGAGCCATTACACAGTGACCCTATCCACATCCAGGGTGTGCCTGCCAGGCATGAATGGCATTGATCTGAGATCTTAGAACACAGTGTGGGCTCTGGAAATCATCAGGACTGTGTGTGGAGAAAGAAGCCCAGTCCCTTTATGAGCAGGAGGAGCTGAGAAGTCACCTTCCTGGCAAGGTGTCAAGGGCAGCTATGGGTGTCCAAAATGGGAGAACAGGCCTAGGTATGACAAGGGAATGAACTAATCCTCTGCTTAGTGGCCTAGAGTGCAGTCTGTCTCCCCACCCAATGCCCGAGTAACTCATACTCTCTTGGATCCTTCCGGAGTAGCAAACTTGGATGGTACAGGCATTGCAGAATATTGTGTCTTTTATATGCAGGAAATAACAATCATAACCAACCATATCACAACAGCAGCAGCAACAACCAATGCCATGATGGACATGGATTTTTCCATGACTGATGGCTAGAAGGGGTGTGGCCAGTGTCATTTGTGGCTACAAAGGGCATCCTCTGAGGAGGTGGCACAGTGACCTGCCTTGTCTGAGAGCACAGAGCCTGGAGAGCCNACTTCTGACTGTCACATTGTTTGGTCTGATGGCTGTCTTGCAGGCCCAGGATGACCTGCCCTTCCTCTCAGAAGAAAAGAAAGTGAAGAGGGGCAGGGGGGGGGGATGGTGGACAGGTGTATGTCCAGAGCTAGCACTCGTGAGGGTTTAAGTCCTCTGAATCTGAGCAGAGACTACAGTTCTACAGCACACACTGGCCTCCTGGGCCACAGAGTTGGAGAAGGAAGGGTCTTAGAGTAGTGGCACCCAGAACTACAAACTCTCATTTGGCAGGGCCTTTATGTGTTGTTTCTGAGAATCCTAAGTGTTTGGAGCCTTTGGAGACAGACATCTTCTGCTTCTACTGGGCCATTAAAATTTAGTTCTAGCCTATTTTTAAGAGTAAGGGGAGCCGGGCGGTGGTGTCGCACGCCTTTAATCCCAGCACTTGGGAGGCAGAGGCAGGCGGATCTCTCTGAGTTCGAGGCCAGCCCGGGCTACCGAGTGAGTTCCAGGAAAGGTGCAAAGCTACACAGAGAAACCCTGTCTCAAAAAAACAAAACAAAAAAAAAGAGTAAGGGGTTGTAGAGTGGAACTTCACTAACTTGGGGGCTGCATCTTGGGGTCTGGGATATGTGTTCATGCTGCACCCTTTATTGGCAACATGGGAGGTGACTTGTGGCTGGGCAAGTGTGGGCTCAGGACTCTGTCAGCCACAGCTCTCGGGTGTCTTGTTTGTAAAAGTGACAGTGAGTCAAAGGAACCTGACTTAGCCAAGGAGACCTCTGGTAGTGTTCCCTTTTATACTCACACATCTGGAACAAAGAACATTAGAGTTCATGTGAGTGTCCCCCATGGGTGCTTTCAGCTTTCTATTCCCTTCTCTGTCTATTCCCTTCTGTGTTTGGACATTGATGACAGAAAAAGCCCCTTCCTTTGAGGGGCTACAATCTTAGTGTCCAAAAACATAGGAAGGGTTGATGTGGGATTTCAGGGGACATTGTGCTAAGGCTGATGAGCCAGGTGACCTCAGTAGAGCATAGGTATGTGTTTTGAAAGAGGCTGTCTGTTGGTTTTCTGTTTTCCAGGTCTGAGGGCCAGTGCATTAAGGTAGGATTCCACATGCAGAGAACAGAGGAGCCTGGTCAATATAATGACTCTCACTTTCTTNGCCTGTTAAAGAGATAAAACACTCAAATCAATACCACTTAAGGGAGAAAGGGTTTTATTTAGCTCACAGTTCAGTCCACAAGGTACAGTCTACAATGGTGAGGCATTCCAGCTGGAGCATGAAGCAGCTGCTCATATTATGCCCATAGTTAGAAGAGAGCAAGGAATGCATTCATACTCATGCTCAGATGACTTCACCATTTACAGTCTGGGGTCTGCTGCCCACAGAATGCTCCTGCCTACAATTAAGATGAGTCTTCCACAATCAATGAACATAATCAATATAATAACCACTGTTATGACCAGTGGAACATCTCCCATGTGATTCTAGATTGTGTCAAGTTATTAGTCAACATAGTACCCCTACCTGCATGTGATTATCCCTTGCAAGGCAAGCTCCTGGGGTTGCAGCATCCCTGCTTTGCTTACTTTTCAGGAAGACTTACCCAGTTAATTCCCAGTGACTTTAGAGATCACAGGCTAGTCCAGGGAAGAGACCATGCCTCTGTCCACTGTCAGACATGGAGACTGAAGCTTAGGATATAGGAAGCAGGGCAGGGTAGCTGCTAGGGGGCCATTCATGCACACCCTCCATCTTTCCTGAGACCTGTTGTCCTGACTCCATAGCTGGAGATGACCCCTTTCCAGGAAGAACTTCTGTCTTGTGATGGGGCCATAGCCAAGCTTGAAGCCAGTGGGCTGGTTACTCATGGGCTATTGCTGAAACCTTCTANACTCTTCCTTAGTGTGCTCTGAATGTTAGTTTTGAAAAGGACACTATACATCCATTTCTCTTTATTCTTCAGTTTCGAGCCATAAATTCTTCTACATCCATGAGATGCAAGTAAAGGACCACTACATTTTATACTCTGAAACCTTTTGTTTGAGAAAAATAATTCCAAGATGGACACCTCATGGGTGAGAGACCCCAGAGACCCCACTTCCTGCCAATGCTCTCTGCTACCATTAGTTATTTGAATGTGCACAGCTATACCCTGGCACCCTGGGTGTCCTTCTAGAGCTCTGCAGGAGGTGCTGTGTAGTCAGTGTGCATGCTCTGAAGTGGGAAGGTGTGGTCTGTGCAGAACTTCCATGAGCAGATGTGTCCTTAAGCACTGACCAATTGAACAGAAGTTCTAGTCAGTAACTTCCTACATGTCCCTATTGGGGTCTCAGGTTTCACAGCANGCAGGTCTCATTGAAAAACTGTGTCCTAATAGATGTCTTTTATAGACAGTGCCCCCCCAGAGACACGAGGCAGACTAGTGACCTTGAAATACAGGGTTCTCCTGGTTAGAGTATGCCATTACTTGTCTTCTTTGGATGTCATCTACATATTTGGTCATACAGTGGACCTATGTGATAATTATTTTTGGATCCCAAGTCTTAGGTTTCTCTGCCAATGTATTAAACCAGATCAAGCCAAATTAAATGTCCAGGTTTAACGAGCAAAGCATTCCAGGGTGATCACGGGAGGAAGGAGGAATCACATGGCAGGTCTATGGACCAGAGCTTAAACACCCGGTAGATGCAGTCTTGAGGAGCTCAGGGGGAGGAGTTGCCACTTGGTAGGCTTTCTGAGGGTCAGGGTTTGGAGAGGGAGGAGGGGTCTGAGGTAGAGCTTCCAAGAGAACATCCCAACCTTGTTGGCTATATGGGTGCTGATTCAAGTCTGTCTACTTCCTGCTGTCATGGGACGATGTGGGGAGGGAGAGTTGGGAGTCTGTGGGCTCATGCTTAGTGGGAGTTAGGGGTGAAGAAGCACTTGGTTAACTGTCATCCTGGCGGCCTCAGGGATCTGTTTCTTGAGGAGGCAGAGAAGGCAAGTATTGCAGTCTGAAAGACCAGCTTCCAGGCTGCTCCAGGGTTAGTAAAGGAAATGCTGCAGAGTAGCGAGAGCTTCAGGAACCTTTTTCTTATCTGAGGGTTTTAGGAAAAAAAAAATCACACATCTACTGATGGTAACTTTTTTTATTCTCTCATTTCTTTTCTCAACTTGGCTTCTCTGTCTATTTTCAAGATAGACTAAAAATTGTCAAACTCAGTTGGACACAGATTTGTGGAGGATGAGTGTGCAGCATCATTTTTNCCTGAGAAGCTTCCAAATTCTCTCAAATGAGTACCAGAAATAACCCTTCAGTCCAACTCNTACTCTCACCTGTTGTCCTCTCCTTGTCCCTCTCTGCCTGGACCTGGTCAACTGGACATGGAGTCAGCCCCTCAGATACTTGCTGGAGCCTAAGGCAGCAGAGACAAGTTGGAAGGAAATGATAGCAAGAAAACTATAAAAGTGGTGATCACTGAGTGTGTCTCTGCTGTATGAGACCCAAGGACATTATGAAAGAGTCAAAGATCTCCATATAAGAATATAAAGATAGAAGTGGAAGTATTTTACTGAACTCAGGNTAAAAAGTGAGTTTCATAGTATTGAAGTATAGGGTGAAAAATGTTTTGTATAAAATAAATTTGACTGTACTAAATTAGATATCATGTTTTAAAATATTAGTGGTTGAACCTGATAGAGTTGTGCACACCTTTATTTGCAGCACTTGGGAAAATAGGCAGGCAGTTGAGACTACTCTGGTCTATAAGGGGAGTTCTAGGGCAGTCAGGACTACATAGAGAGACACATTCTAAAAACAAACAAACAAAAACAGTATTTATTTAATNCAGTTGATTTTTCATTTGGACGTTTGTGTCAAAGAATTTCAATGCATATTTCCATTCCATGGTTTATATATCTTAATCTGTACTTCCAGCAGTTTTGTCACCCAAATCTCTCTCTGTGGTGTCACCTGTGGGCAGTTCTTCCCCATAACTTGACCTACAGAGATGACTCCATATTACCCAGTGGAACCTGTGCAATGTTTTATGACATTTCCTGGGGATGATGAGAGTGTATATTCACATCAACAGTGCAATGACAATAAACAAAAAATCCGTTTCACCCAAGCCTAGCCNGCTGACCAACTGAATTTATCAGGANAGTGTGTGAGAGGCTATTTTGAAGACTGTTTGTGATTCAGGATGCTGCAGCATCAAAGCTCTGTCTCCATTGGGATTCCTTCATGAAAACTAAGTAACTTGATCTCCCTCCCCCAGTTCTAGGCAGCTCCACCAAAGTCTCCTCTTCCATGTAATTGTTTACTGCTTATATATTCTTGTTGACAGGGAAGGGTCATGAATCATAAATTTCTCACGAGTTTTGTGGGCCTCCTGAAACCCTCTCTGGAATGTTTCAGTCTGAAAGAAATAGGTACATAGCAAGTACTCCACCCCTTCCTATAACTTTTNCATTCATTCTGATCAGTCTTCTCTGAAGTTCACTGAGCCTTGGAGAGAGGTGGATAGCACACACATCTTCTTTCATATATAGTAGCAGTTATATATTCTCAGGAATTTTGGCAGCGGTGAGTTTCTGCAGTAACCAATACTGACTGCAAGAAAAAAGAAAAGTTTTCTCTCTGTGACTGAGGCTCAACATAGCAGTAATCTATGGNCATNNACACATATGTTTAGAAGACATTTTTACAGGAAAATCATTGTTGTTTAATGAAACAGGAGCAGTTACTACCTCACTAGGATTTTGACCTTTGGAGCCACAGGTTTCTACCCTTGCTCACAAAACTGAAAAAGAGTTTGCTCCTGCCAGGCAGTGGTGGCACCTGATTTTAAGCTTAGCACTGGGGAGGCAGAGTCAGGATGATCTCTGTGAGTTTGACGCCAGCCCTGATCTACAGAGATAGTTCCTGAACTACCAGGACACAGAAACCTGCCTCAAAAACAAACAAACAAACAAACAAACAAACAAACAAATAAATAAATAAACAAAGTAAAAGTTTCTTCTTGTGCAGCTTGACTTAATTTCAACTGACTAGCAATTGTTTTTACCCATCACAGCATTGTCGCTACAGTACCACCAGAAATTTGTTGCCTGAGCTGTTGGTAGTGAAGGACAAGCTGTCCATAACCAGTCAGGACAGCAGGTAATAGTTCTGCATCAACATGCACAGCANCCTGTGGCACTGAAAGNCAGTCATATGGGGGGAACTTTCTGCTCAGTTCCAGCCTGATTTCTCTGTGTTTGNAGCCACAGTGCTCATGATCTTCAGCAATAGGTCTTAGGAACTACTGCAACATGTTACCATCACCAGAGGCAAGAACCTTTANGGTCTGTGGGCCTCTGAGATCCTCTGCCCATGTTCTTGTAGGAAGTAGAACGTGAATTCTTAGCCAACATTTTTTTGGCTCCTAGAATTATGTTTCCTCCACTAATTCAAGTTGTCTTTTGCATTTAAATATTTTTGTGGGGGGGGGGTAGTATATCATGTGTGTGCACTCATGTGCATGTACTCCATTGTACACACACATGTAGAGTCCAGAGCTTGCTGTGACTGCCTTCTTTTAACTCACTCCACTTCATCTTTTTTGAGTCAGCATGTCCCATTGAACCTGGAACATGAGTTTTGACTAAACTAGCTGCCTAGCAATCCCAAAAGATCTCTAGGTCTCTATCCTCTATACCCAATGCACTGGGGTTGTGATTCATGTTTTCTTTTTTGTCTTTTAAGTGGGTGCTAGATATTTGAATTCAGTTTTTTTTTGTCTTGCTCAGGAAGCACTTTACCTATTGAATTAGTTCCATATCCTCTGCGTTTCAACTTTTACATCTGTTTTAACCATTCTTTCAGATACTTTTCCAAATCTGTAAGGTGTTCATTGAGTGTCATTATATAATGGAGCCTTTCTACAGACAATGCTCAAGATCTGAAAATCCACTGCCATCCATTCCAGATGTCTTAGTTAGTGTTTTCGATTGCTGTGAAGAGACACCATGACCATGGCAACTCTTATAAAGAAAACACTTAATTGAGGGTGTCTCATTTACAGTTTCAGAGGTTCAATCCATTATCATCATGAAGGGGAGCATGGCAAGATGCAGGCAGACATGGTGCTGGAGCTGAGAGTGCTACATTTTACCCCGGTTAGACAAGAAAATTAGGAGAGCAGAGGTCTTAGTTTGGCTAATTTGCAAAGTAGAATGTCATCTACATACTGTATGAGTTTACAGTTGGGGAGAGACAAAGAAAGTAAGTCACAGGCTAGGGCCTGACCAAATAGATGTGGGCTGTCTCTGTATCCCTGTGGCAGGACAGTCCAAGTTAGCTGTGTAGACAGATGAGTGTCAGGGTCAGTCNAGGTGAAAGCAAAGATATTTTGAGACTGAGGGCTGAGAGGAATAGAGAAGAAAGTGTCCTTGAGATCCAGAACTGAGAAATGAGAGGTTCCTGAGGGGNTAGTGGAGAGGAGTGTATAAGGATCAGGGACCACAGGNTAGAGGGGCACCACTATGGAATTAATGAGCTAGAGGTCTTGAACCAGGCGGTAGGTTCCATTAGATTTATTAACTGCAAGTATAGGAGTGTTAAAAGGAGAAGAGGTGGGGCAAAGTAGCTTTTTTCTTAGAAGGTCAGAGATAGGTTTAAGTCCCCTAAGGCTCTGGAGTGAGAGTGGGTACTAAGCTTGGATAATGTACCAGGTAGTGTCCTATAACTGGATGACAACAAGGGAATGCTGCCTAGCAACAGAAGGGTTTTGGGTGTCCCAAACTTGGGGGTCTACCTGAGAGGCTGGCAAAGGAAATGACATGTTAGAACCAGTGGGGTGAGTGGCTAGGAGGAGTAGGAGACAAGCTGCTGGTAAGTCTGGGGTCAGGCTAATGGGGGTAGCAAATGAAATGGAAGCTCCTACTTTGGCTAAAAAACTCTTCCCATTAGGGGCACAGGGCAAGTTGGCATGACCAAAAATACAATTGAGTGGTAGGCTCTAATGAGGTAGGTAAGGCTGTCCCCCTTCCCTGACATTAGGAAGATGAGAAGGAAAGGTGGGTTCCCCAAACTCCCTTAGGACCAAGTAAGTGGCTCCAGTGTCCATAAGGAAGGAAATGGATTGCCCCAATATTGTTTTTTTTAATTAAGAATTTTTTCATTCATTTTACATACCAATCAAAGATCCCCCTCTTCCCTCCTTCCACCCCTCTAGCCTCCCCCTCTCAACTCACACCTCATTCCCTCCTACAAGAAGGTAAGACCTCCTTGGGGAGGTACATTTACTAGTGGCAGGTCCAAGCCCCTCCCCCTGCCTCAAGGCTGTGCAAGGTGTCCCATCATAGGTAGTGGGCTCCAAAAAAATCTGCTCATGCACCGGGGATGGATACTGCCAGGGGGCCCCTTAAGCAGATCAAGCTACACAACCATCTCCCCATTCAGAGGGCCCAGCCCAGTCCCATACAGGCTCCACAGCCATTGTTGATCCAACGTTCATGANTTCCCACTAGTTTGGTTTGGTCATCTCTGCAGGTTTCCCCATCATGATCTTGATGCCCTTGCTTGTAGAATCCTTCTTCTCTCTCTTCGACTGGACTTCTGGAGCTCAGCCTGGTATTTGGCTGTGGATCTCTGCATCTGCTTCCATTAGTTACTGGAGAAAGGCTCTATGATGACAGGGTATTCACTGATCTGATAACTGGTGTAAGCCAGTTCAGGCACCCTCTCCACTATTGCTAGTAGTCTAAGCTGGGATCATCATTGGGGATTCCTGAGAACTTCCTTAGCACCTGGTTTCTCCCTATCCCCATTATGTCTCCCTCTATCATGGTATCTTGTTCATTGCTCTCCCACTCCATCCTTGTTCCAGCTTGACTATCCTGTTCCCTTATGTTCGCATCCCCCATCCCCTACCCTCTATTGNCCACCCCTACTCCCCAGTTTACTCATGNAGATCTCATCTATTTCCCCTTCCCAGGAATATCCATGTGTCCCTCTCTGGGTCTTCCTTGTTAGCTAGCTTCTCTGAAGCTGTGGGTTGTAGTCTGGTTATCCTTTGCTTTAAATCTTTGCTTTTATCTGCTTAAGAGTGAGTACATACTATGTTTGTCTTTCTGACTCTAGGTTACCTCACTCAGGATGATATTTTCTAGTTCTATCCATTTGCCTGCAAATTTCATGATGTCATTGTTTTTTACTGCTGAGGAGTACTCCATTGTGTATATGTACCACATTTTCTTAATTCATTCTTCAGTTGAGGGGCATCTAGGTTGTTTCCAGGTTCTGGCTATTATGAATAATGCTGCTATGAACATAGTTGAGCATGTGTTCTTGCACGTATATAATTGAGCATCCTTTAGATATATGTCCAAGAGTGGTATAGCTGGGTCTTGAGGAAGAATGATTCNCAATTTACTTAGAAACCACCATAAGTGGCTGTATAAGTTTGCACTCCCACCACATCCTCTCCAACATAAGCTGTTCTCAGTGTTTTTGATCATAGCCATTCTGACCAGTGTAAGATGGTATCTCAGAGTCATTTTGATTTACATTTCCCTGATGACTAAGAATGTTGAGCAATTCTTTGAATGTCTTTCAGCCATTTGAAATTCTGCTGAGAATTCTCTGTTTAGCTCTGTAGCCCATTTTTTAAATGCACTGTTCGTTATTTTGATGTCTAATTTCTTGAGTTCTTTATATATTTTGGAGATCATCCCTCTGTCAGATGTGGGGTTGGTGAAGATCTTTTCTCATTCTGTAGGCTGTTGTTTTGTCTTATTGACTGTGTCCTTTGCCTTACAGAGGCTTCTTGGTTTCAGGAGGTCTCATTAATTAATTGTTGCTCTCAGTGTCTGTGCTACTGGTTTTATATTTAGGAAGTGGTCTCCTGTGCCAATGCGTTTAAGACTACTTCCTACTTTCTCTTTTATCAGGTTCAGTGTAACTGGTTTATATTGAGGTTTTTGATCCACTTGGACTTGAGTTTTGTGCATGGTGATAGATATGGATCTATTTGCAATCTTCTACATGTTGACATCCAGTTATGCCAGCACCATTTGTTGAAGATGCTTTCTTTTTTCCATTGTACAGTTTTGGCTTCTTTGTAAAAAATCAGGTGTTCATAGGTGTGTGGGTTAATGTCAGGGTCTTCAATTCGATTCCATTGGTCCACATGTTGGTTTTTATGCCAATACCAAGCTGTTTTCATTACTATAGCTCTATAGTAGAGCTTGAGGTCAGAGATGGTGAGGCCTTCAGAGGTGGCTTTATTGTACAGGATTCTTTTAGCTATCCTGGGTTTTTTTGTTTTTCCATATGAAGTTGAGTATTGTTCTTTCCAAGTCTGTGAAGAACTGTGTTGGGATTTTGATGGGCATTGCATTGAATCTGTAGATTGCCAATTTTACTATGTTAATCCTACCTATCCATGAGCATGGGAGATGACAATTGTTGAGTCAGAGCCTGAGCACCCTCAGTCATCCATGGCCAAGCCTAGAAGGTTGGCTGGAGAGTGGTCTGTGTTTGATGCACCATAAGGTGTATGGGGCAGTCACCTGACCAATGTCCCTCTTGGTGGCACTTTGGACACAGCCCAGGTGGCCCACGTGGGGCAGGGCAAGTACAANCCTTCTGGACCACATTTAAAATAGGGCCCTGGAAGCCCTTGGGCAATCACCAGGGCTGGTCAGATGGATTTGGCCAGCATTTGGTATTTTTGTTTAAGTACTTTCTTATCTCTCACATGGTACACCGTAAAAGCCAGGGCTAAGACTTCTGCCTGTGGGGTCTTTCCAGACACTTAAGCTTGGCCCTAATGTTTGGGCAGCTCTGGGAAAAGAAATGGGTGATAAGAAGCTGTCTGTCCTCTGGACTCTCAGGATCTAGATTTGTATATTTTAAGAGGGTCTTTTAAGTCATTCTAGGAATTGAGACAGATTTTCCTGTCTGTCCTGAACTATGTCTTGAAGTTTTTCATAGTTTACTGGTTTGAGGGCAGCCTTATGGAGACCTGCTAGGAGGCAGGTTGTAAACTGATCCCTAGCTAGAGAGCCACCTGGGGGTGTTATAATACCAATGTGGGTCTCAATAGGGGACTACCTTAGCCCCAGGAGTATATGCTGCATTAGTCTGGTGGATCTTGTCTGCATGTATTTTAGGCTGTTCCCATACTCGTCTGTGCTCCTCAGGAAGTAGGTTGTTATTTAGGATCATGTATATATCATCAAAGGTTAGAGCATAAGATTGAGTGATATATTGGAATTCTTTTATAAAAGAGGTAGAGTTGGACATGTAAGAACCTAGTTTCTTTTCTATCTGAGAGAGTTCTTCCAATGATAAAGGGACATGTACCTTAACCAGTCCATCCACCCTGGTTACCTCTCACAAAGGGAGGATGACTGCCAGATTGGTTTGACTAGGGTGGGGTTCCTTAGCAGCTTGAGAACTCATGACATGGGGAATAAAAGTGGGAGCCAAAGTCAGGCAGTTGGAATGGCCCANTATGAGAGAGGAGAAAGGGGAGGAGGAGCCAAAGGAACAGTCACTGAAGAGGAAGGAGTGGGAAGTCAGAATGATGGTTCATTAGCAGAGTCTAAAGTAGTAGTGAGGGTTCCTCTGGTTTGGGTTGCATAGCTAGGATCACGTGGGCAGGTAAATAGGAATCAAGGAGGGAGGGGTTAGAGCTAAGATAAAAAAAAGATTTGGATATAAGGTAATGCTTTCCATTTTCACACTCACTGACAGAAGTTAGATAGCTCCCATAGACTATCAGGATCCAATGAGCCATTAGGTAGCCATTTTTCATTGTTATCAAAGGGATATTTAGGTCATCTTTTAGTGCAGAGGCAGATAAGCTTAGAAGTCTGTAGGTAGAGCATTAAGCTGAGAGGTTTGAGGGTTTCTGAAAGGCATCCCAGAGGAGATGTGGGGCTTCTGGGATTGGAGAACATATTTCCCATGCCTGTGGCAGAGAGAGAAAAAAATAGGTGAGATTCAATAGCTTTAATATCTCAGGCATGCTAGATATTAATCAAGGATCAATTAAGAACAGCAGAAGTCAGTCAGTGTTCCATCAAGCAAAAAGCTAGGGTCAGGGTAGTAGCCTGAAGGACGAAGGTCNGAGAGATGAGAAATGAATGAAAATGGGGCCTCAGATTGCCGTTGTGGGAAATGGTAGGGGTGATAGTCAATGATGGAGACCAATTGTAGCTGTAAAGATTGGAATGGGGTTTCTCCACTTTCAGGGATATCAGTGAGTTTCTGGGTGATCAACAGTCATTCTCGTGGGTCCAGGAANGTGTTTACACTGACTGGTGTACTCACCAATCAAAGTAGCTGGTGTTGTAAGAAGCAATGCAGTGGCTGGGCAGATGGAAAATGGGCAATTGTAGATGAACCAACCATGGTTCAGGATTCTGGCACAGGGGTGCCGGGAGAGCCTGTTTGGTCTTGGCACCCATGTTATTTNCNNAGCTCGAGAATGAACCCCGAGAGACAACAAAACCACTTTCAGAGCTTATTAGGTAGATAAAACAGGGAGANGAGTAAGCAGGCCCACTGGAGAAGAAGTGTATGAAAAAGGGAGGGAGAACAGGTGGAATNTGCTTTTAAGGATCACCCAGAGAATGNCTATAGGGGCTTACATAGCTATGCCACACNTGTGCATAGATCACATGACCATGCTGCACACAGATTACATAGGACGTAAGGCCTTGGAGTGACTAAGTATTTTGCCTGACTGCTGACAGTGTATGCATGGTCATGTGATTCCCGAAGTGGCTAGGAGGGTGTCTGGAATAATAACAATTACTCCCATATTTTAAAGGCAAAGCAACTCCTACATGTACTACAGGACATTTTGAAAATATGGGAAAAGAGGTATTTTGGCAATGGTCATCAATGATAAAAGACCTAAATTAAAAACAAAAATAATGGGATTGAGATTGAAGAATTATTGGATTCTGGTGCTGATATATCAATAATTTCACAAGAATCCTGGNATCTCAACTGGCCTTTACAAGATGTCTTCATTCAATTTGTAGCATTGGAACCTTATCTCAGGTAAAACAAAATGTAAAATGGATTAAATNTACAGGGCCTAAAGAACAAATAGGGATGTTAAAGCCTTATTTAGCTAATATAGTAATGAATTTATGAGGGAGAGGTTTGTTACAACAATGGGGAATTCAAATTAATATTCCTACAATTTCAGAAACAACTCATAAAATTGTGTTAAAAATGGGGTATGTTCCTGGAAAAGGTATTGGGAAAAATTGTCAAGGAAAATCACAGGCTACCCAGGTTGTACAACAGCAGGATAAAATAGAAATTAGCTATCCAAATATGGAGTAGGGGGCCATTGCCAGTAATGCAGCTNCTCTGCCTTTAATATGGTAACTAATAAGCCTGTATGGGTGAAGCANTGGCCCTTGACTAAAGAAAAATTACAGGTGCTTGAACAACTAGTAAAAAAACAGTTAGATGCTAAGCACATAAAGGAAACTACTAGTCCCTGGAATTCTCCNGTGTTTGTAATATAAAAGAAATCTGGAAAATGGAAAATGTTAACTGANTTAAGANNGATAAAAAGATAATTCAGCCTATGGGATGTTTATAGCCTGGAATTCCTTTCNTCCTTTATTACCTAAAGATTGGACTATTATGGTTATTGATTTATAAGATTACTTCTTTACTATTCCTTTACAATAAAAGGATAGAGAAAAATTTGCTTTTACAGTTCTTACTCATAATAATGCTCAACCAGTAAAATGATATTGGAATATCCTTCTCCATGGAATGTTAAATGGCCCAATTTTATGTCAATATTTTGTACATCAACCACTGGAAATGGTTTGTAAACAATTTCCTCAATCTATCTTTTATCATTATATGGACGACATTTTATTAGCTGCTTCTGGCACAGTTAATGTTTAATGTGATACAGAAAAATTTACCCTGTTGGAGATTACAAATTTCTGCTGAAAAAAATATGAAGAGGAGATTCTATTAGTTATTTACNNTTNATATTAAGTAAANAGATAATTCAGCCACAAAGGGTACAGATTAGGAGATATCAGTTGCACACTCTTAATGATTTTTTAAAATTATTGGGTTAAATTAGTTGGTTGCATCCTACCATTGGATTGTCTACTCAAGAATTAAGTAATTTGTTTCAAATTTTGCAAGATGACTCAGATTTACACAGTCCAAGACAATTAACAGCTGAGACTAAAATGAAATTGTAGTAATCTATACTAATGCTGAAATTATGCAATTGTGAGTGATTAATGATGATTGACATAGAACTTGTAGTAATTTCTTAGGAGAAATTAACAACAAATATATAAAAGGTAAGCAACTTCAATTTAAAAAAAAACTGAATGGATTCTTTCCCACATAGTGAAAATGGCACCTATTTCTGGGGCTCTTACATTTTATACTGATGCAAATATATTAGCAATGGCTGTTTATAAAGTAGGAAACATCAGTAAAGTACTTCAAAGTCCATATGATTCCATTAAAAAATCAGAGTTAAAAATCCATTGAAGTCCATTAAAAAAATCTCCAAAGGTTTTTGCACAAAATATTGACACATTGTAGGGCTGTTTAACATTCCCTGTGGGAGGACCTTCCATTGATATCTCTTGACTGGTGGGGAATTGTTATAATTAGGTATGGTGAAGGCAAATTTTTCTCTATCATTTTCTTGTAAAGGTATGGTAAAGAAACAATCTTTTAAGACAATAGCTATTATAGGCCATTCTTTGGGTAGCAGAGAGGGCAAGGGCATCCCAGTCTGTAGGGAGCCCACAGGCTGAATTACTTTATTAATAGCTCTCAGATCTGTCTGCATTCTCCAATTACCAGACTTTTTTCTAATAACAAATACAGAAGAATTTCGAGGGCTGGTAGATTCTTCAATGTGTTGAGCATTTAACTGCTCTTGAACAAGTTGTTCCAAAAGTCCAACCCAGACAGGTTTATTAGTTAGCCTTTTTAAAGGTAGGACTGTTAGAACTTCTGAGGGTTTAGTAGTAGTTGTGCTCTGTTTATGCACAGCCTGAACAGTTGGTGACTGTTTTTTTATAGCATGTTTTGATATTATTCCTAGAAACATGCATTGGTCTGTATTCCTTTTCTGAGAGTGTAGGAATTTTAATCTAGGTATTCCACTGTTGTAACAGATCTTGGCTCCAAAGATTCACTGCTACATTTGCTACATATGTCTTCAGCCTTCCTTT